>JAEUWS010001019.1:0-31031 GCA_018524945.1 Podaxis sp. C-F-92630
CAACGAGCCGATCCTGAGATACGGGACTTGTCGAGTTTGATTGTCCACGACTGTACCCACTTCTTACCCTCCCGTTTCTTGTGGTTTGAATTCCGATCAAAGTTCTTTCAAGACTAGGCCTCTGTTTGGGTCATGGAAGTCAGCCCTGAGTCAGTTGCTAAGCTATCCTGACGCAACATTTTCGAACTCGCTCCCGACTGTGGCCCTTGGTACGTGCTTCCTCGAAACCTTATTCGTCCGATACGTTAATTCACTCACAAATCGTTTACTTATGTCTCATGACTTCGTAGCCTCGTTTTGGGTGACAATTCAGCAACTTTGATATCCATTCGTCCCTCTGTGGCCTGTTCTCTTTATGCACGGTCTACTACAGGGCCTTTTGCTTACTTCCTTTCAACTGTGGTTCCTTTTACTCCCGAGCATAGTTTAATTACCCATATCAACGTATTGCTCTGATCCAACAAATTGATGGGGAACAAGGAAATGAGGGGTCTATTGATATGGTAATATTATGTGCAAGAGTGTAATGATGCAGAAAGTAAAAAAGAACAGCGCTAATCAACAACAGCAAATATTAATCATGGCGGATGAAATGCATGCAACCCATTAGTATTTTTGCCCATTACCTTCCCTCCGCCAGAGACACAAATCCAAATTACTACTGAAGAAATGTCATATCTCCTACTGCATACGGCCCAAGACACGAGGCTGGTTGACGTCGGCCATGTTGATGAAGATGTCATCAGCAGGGTGGCGGTAGAGAGGCGCCTTCAGTCTCTTCTGGTCGAGATGGTGACCGATGAAACCGATGCTGCGACCAAGAACGAAAAGACCGTTGAGAGTGCCAATCTTGATGTACTCATCAGCCTCCTCGGGTGTGAAGGCACCGCTATCGCGGAGCAAGTCGACGAAACAGACAGCAATACAGCCGTCAACGTTGAGGATAAGCTGCAAATATCTCTAAGCGAAAGTTACTTGAGCTGAAAATACAGACTACTCACAGTGTCCTTCTTAGCGGTGGTCACTTTCTCGACAGCGAGGGCGTAGTCGAGCAAGCTGTGGCTGGGGAAGTGCTTGCGAACGTACTCCTTGACAAGCTCAACGCGGAGATCAGGGTTGTTAACACTCTTGATCTTGTGACCGATTCCAGAGACTAAACAATGTCAGTGGGCAGTCTCACTCGTGTACGGACAGGAACTCACTGAGCTTATTGGCCTTCCTACAACTGTCGACGAACTCGCGAGGAGTAAGGCCGGTGTCACGGGCTTGTGAGAACATGGCGGCAGCCTCATCCAGAGCACCGCCGAAGCGGGAACCGATAGTCAAGAGGCCAGAAGCGAGGGACGAAATGAGATCCTTGCCGGCACGAGTAGCAACAATAGTGTTCATGGCACCAGACACAGCGGGACCATGATCGGCAGTGAGCATGAGGACCATCTCGATGAACTTGGTGGCCCAAGGAGGAAGGCCTGGCAGCAAACACGTTAGATGAGCACAAGCAAGCTCACGTGGAATTACTTACGGCGTTTGAACCAGAGCAAGGAAACGACACCGCCAATACCAATGTCTTCTTTGAACACTTCGGAAATGCGCATACCGGCGTAAAGGAGTTCCTGGCCACGTTCATCAGAGATGGTGGAGATGAAGGCAGCGGGCTTCCTGATAAGACCAAGTTCCTGTTCACGACTCGTTGAGACATGTTTAGTATGTGATACACACTTCGACTCACCTGAGCCCACTTGTAGTCCATGGGGATAACGGGAGGATCGATCTCTTTCTTGGGGACAATGACACCGGACTTGACCAGGGATTCGAAGGTCTCTTTGAGGACACGAGGGAGCTCTTCAAAGGTGTCAGGTACGATGAATCCAGCAGCCCTCATGGCACGGTTCTTAGCGTCAGCCGTCTCCATATCGCTGTTAGCCATAGAGCCAGCGTGACCGAACTGCACTTCGGTAGTGAACATCTTAGCGCAAGTTCCGATGGCCCAGGCGACGATAGGCTTAGTAATCTTGCCAGTTCTAACAGCCTCAATAACACGATACTCCTCAATACCACCGACTTCGCCGAGGAGGACGAGCATCTTGCACTCCGGATCGGCTTCATAGCGGAGGAGGTGGTCGATGAAGGTAGAGCCGGGGTAGCGGTCACCACCGATGGCAATACCCTCGTAAGTACCGTTGGTGACGAGGGAGAGAATGTTGTTCAACTCGTTGGACATACCACCAGACTTGGATACGTAGCCGACAGAACCGGGCCGGTAGAGCTTGGAAGAGATGATGTTATCCATCATACCACCAGAGTTACCGATCCTGAAGCAGCCGGGTTTGATACCACCGACGGTGGCAGGGCCGATGATGAGGACGCCCTTCTCCTTGGCCTTCCAGAGGATTTCACGGGCATGACGTTCGGGGACACCCTCAGCGATGAGGGCAATGGCCTTGATCTGAGGGAACTCGAAACACTCGAGGGTGCTGGAATACACACTGCGGCTGGAGGCGAAATTGACGACAACATCGACATCGGGGTGTTTAGCAGCGGCCTCCTTTACGCTAGTGTAGACAGGGAGAAGGGTCTCCTTGGTGCCCCAGTAGAATTTCTGGATGTGATGACCACCGAATGGGTAGATCATGGCAGCAACGGAGGGAGTGGCGCGACCGCAGGAGTAATCGAAGTCAAGCATGCCTTGGATAGCACGGGGTTGCAGGCCGTAGACAAACGAGCGAGTATTGGCATCGAAGGGTCTATACCAAGGGTGGGAAGATGGAGATTGACCTGCTTCGAAATGGACAATCTGGTCCTTGGGCTGAGTGCGGCCACCATCAGGATGGATAGCACCAACAGAAGTTTCAGTGCCACCAACAGGAGCAACCTGAGGAGGAGGGGTACCAGGTTGAACACTCTTCAAACCATCGGCGGGAGCGGTTTTGGACTTGGAAATATCGATGCCCAAAGCGAGGGGCACAATTTCTGTGATGTGAGTATCGGGACCAAAAACGCGGATGGGAACACCAAGGCTCTCGCCAAGGAGGCGCATGGCCTTGAGACCCTCCTGGTAGTTGGGACCGCCGCGGCGCACGAAGATCTTGACCTTATGGTTGATGAGCTGGTTCTTGTACTCCTTAAGGGCGCGGATGATACCCTTGAAGGTAGCAGCGACATTGGTGAAGTTGGCAATACCACCACCAATGATGAGAATCTTGCCGTCAGGACGGGGAGTTCCACGAGTGATGAGGTCAACTGGTATCAAGGTGTCAGCCGATGAGTATGGAAGTCACTACAGGACGAACGCACCGATCGTCTTAGCGTACTCGTATGTCTGACCCTCAGTGGGAGCACCGGAGTATTCGCCGTAGTTGGCAAGTTCATGGGCGAAGCCGTGGGCAGCAATAGCATCGGAGTAGACAACACTGGCACCGCCACCAGCAACCATTGTCCAAATACGGCCCTCGGGGTTGAGAACGGTCAGCTTGAGAGAAGCACCGGTTGAGCCATCAAGTTTCTGGATGTAGGCTTCTTCCTTGGTCAAATCGCGACCGAAAGGAGCGGGCCAAACCTACGATAATATTCTTAGAACATTGTAACATCGGATCGAATCAGAAAATTTACCATAGGAGGTCCACGATCAGCGGAGATCTTGGAGCCCTTGGTAGTCGTCACATTTTCTGCCTCGTAAACGGAAAGGTCACGAGCAATAGCCCACTTAGGTCCACAAATACTCTCGGCGGTCTGATCGAGCTTGGCGGCCATATCAAGGTAATGGATGGTAGGCTCACCACCATCAACAGCATCGAGGACCACGAGAGGGTTGATTTCTAGGTAGGCAAAGTGGAGGTCGACGTAGACGGAGTAGAGGCGGATGAGGAAGTCGACGAGGGTATCCTTCTTTTCGGGAGGAACGTGGGTGAGAAGAGTAGAGGCAATGGTTTCGCGAGTGGGGAAGGGCTTGTTGACAGGGAGGTCGAGAACGAGGGCCTTGGCATCGACATCGCCAATATCAACTCCGCCCTCGTGTGTGAAGAGGATTTGGTCTCCCTCACGCTGGGAGTTGATGCAGACATAATATTCGGTATTGGAGGGGTGAGGGAGGAAGGGCTCGACAATGAAGTTGTTCAGAGTGCCAGTGACGGCCTCGACCTAATATGAATGATTGCGTCAACCGATCAATATTCATGGAAGTTTGGAAGAAAGTAGAAGAAGCAGCCAGGGCACGGCAACATCACGTGTGACCAGTAATTAGCATCATATGAACGCGTCTGTATATCCCTGCAGCTATATCAAGGACGCGCGGCAAAAACGAGGTTATATGCTGTTCAGATGCCATTCAGATCACTCGATGATCTATCGAGAACCGCGATAAAATCATCGCAACATCGATAAAGAATGAGTGGCACCGTGCCGACGGACATATGACAAAGAAACATAGGTGTATGCGCACCTTTTGAGGTTTTCCAGCGCGTTCAACGATCCACTGTTTGGCCTCGGACCAAGTCTTGTTGAGGGCCAAAAGGCCAGCCTTACCACGCCGCTTAATGAGTTGGTCAGGCTTAGCGACGAGCTTGGTGGTGTGGACCCATGAAGGGACCTTGTTGTCAGGGGTAATGGTGTTGGTTTCAGGATCCCAGGAGATCTGAGCCACTCGAGCAGCGGGATACTGGAAGTTTGTCTTGACCTGTGCGTGGGGAGCGATGGCCGGGGCACGCTCGAGCCAATACGCGAGCAAAAGTTTGGCGTCGTATTCGCGGATGGCTGTGTGCAGGCAATGAGTATAAGACTATATGTCGGGGGCGTGGGCTAACCTTTGGAGGACATGGTGGTTGAAGGAAAAGAAAGTCAAAAGACAAGGGAGTGGCTCCGGGGGATTAAGAGGAAAACGGAGGGACCCTAGTCCAGATTGGACACAGAGCTGGTCCGATATCATCTTTGTGCAAAATTCTTGTCTCCCACCTGTGCCCCCAAAGTTCACACGATCGTTGACCTCACCAGATATCAGAAATCATTATCTCTCGCGTAAATCAGGCCACAATCACTACTCCAATACTTACTTGGTGGATCGACATGCCATCGCGTATCATGGTTCATCATTCAGCTGTACGCGATGCCTCTTGCGACCTGGAGAACGACGTGGAGTGTGACAGAAAAACTTGCGAGCTCGTCGGTTCCTCGCTTAGATAACCCCCGACAGCCGTTAAATTATACTGATTACAACAGTCTAAGTTCCATCGTAGTTAACTACAGGCCGACCCCTGCCACACAGCGCTCAATAGCATGCTAGGACTGATATCCTCTGATAGCGGAGCGCCAGAATCTGGCCCAGACTTGCGTAAATCAAGCAACATGGTTGCTTGCGTTCGGCACCAGCATCCTGTTTCTGATTTACAATAGGAACAAGGTAGACACCCCTATTAGTCTAAGAGGGGCCGATCACAAAATTGCATCTCTAGTCTCTGCATATGCGCTGCCTCTGTTCCTGTAGCGCGCCTATCTCGTCAGTGGGGCGGTGGCCAGAACACCCCGTTCGGCGTGGCACGTGGATATCCCTACGCTGGTATTAGTGATTAAAACTCCTGTTTCCAAGCCTCGAAATTAGCCTTGTTGATGCGAAAACCATCAGACCGGAAAGGCTCACAGCCGAGGCCAAGAATCAACGCTTACAACGGTCTCTTTTATTTCAAAAACCGCTACCCACTTCATGATCCATTGAACCAAGTTCACTCTGCGCACCCCCATCTAAGATCTTTCCCTACCTCGAGTTCTGGCCCACTCAATTGGATGTCAATTTGACATCGCGGCACCATATCACAGGGCGATCAACGGAGATTGGTTGAGTAATGATAAGGTGTTGTAGAAGCGCATGGTCAAAAAGGTAAAATGATGGCACGAGAAAAATTCGGATACGGGGAATCGAACCCCGGGCTATCGCGTGAGAGGCGATAATGTTAGCCACTACACCATATCCGATTGTTGAGAGCTTGATTTTGATATATATAGTATGTATGTAAGGTTTTCGATTGATTCGTTGCTTCCGCTCACAGTTTGGCAATCAGATGCTCTTCCTAACCCGCTCCCACGACCACTGATGTTCGACAACGCCTCTGGATTTGTTATCCACAACAGTCAAATCATTGACAACTCCCTGAATGTTAATCATCACTCTAATGCAAGCGGTAAGTATCTGTTCATCTCGCCACAAAATAATCCGATGTGGAACACGAGAACCTCAGGCCTAGAGATGTTGCTACGCGCCTCCATCCCGGAAGCGGCACACGACTCTTCTGCTCGCTGGCCTCCTCCCAGTTGTTTCCCGGGAACTCGCGAACAGCACATTCGTGATATCAAACAGTGGGCGTCTAGCGCTCGCGTTGGCCAGGAACACCACTTGCGTATGACATGGATGAGTGGACCGGCTGGCGTTGGCAAGTCTGCCCTCGCACAAACATGTGCAGAAGAAATAGGGAAAGATGGATTCGGCGCAGCATTCTTCTTCTCTCGACTAAATCAGAGGGATGACCCCGACCGTTTCTTCCCCTCCATCGCATATCAAATCTCAACCAAAGTGAAACCGTTCGCGAGCATTCTCGATGAAAAAATTCGTGAAGACCCATCCCTTCTATCCAAGGCCATAGAGGTGCAGTTTCAGGAGCTGATCCTCACCCCGTTTCTGGAGTTGAAAGCGCGCGATGAGAAAATACAAGAACGCCTTGTGGTCGTTGACGGGTTGGACGAATGTAGTGATGATGATGCGCAATGTGTGTTCGTCGAACTAATTGCCGCAGCTATACGAGAGCACGGAGAGAACCTGCCGCTCTTGTGGGCCTTCTTCGGTCGCCCGGAGCCTCACCTTGTTCGGATATTCTCCTCGGATACCGTCTCCCCCCTTTGTCGGGCAACGATGCTTCATGTGTCTCGCGACATTGATCAGGAGATTGAACTCTACCTTCGAGGTGGGTTTGAAAATATCAAGAAACGGTTCAATCACATCATATCATTTGCCGATACCTGCTGGCCGACCGATATGGACATCAAGACCCTTGTGGACATGTCGGCCGGACTATTCGTCTATTCCGCGACTGCCCTCAAATTCATCGGTGACCCTGATGCAATGGACCCCAAGGAACGGCTCAAGGCCGTTCTTTCTCTCCGTTCTGGAGACCCTCTGTTAACGGATAATCGACAGAGCCCGACAAGAGAGCTCGATAACCTCTACACTCTCGTCATGCAGCGCATCCCCACAAGCGTTCTACCGTTCACCCAGCAGATATTACTCCTGTACCACCAGGCACCGATGATACGAGTCACTTATGGAGGGCGTGACGAAGGGAACTGGGCCCAAGTTATCCCCGTCTTGAGTAACATAATGGGGCTCAGTCTCACATCATTCGAGGCAGCGCTATCCAAACTCCATTCCGTACTAACACTCGAAACACCGCCGGATTCTGTCCAGCAAAAACCTGGTAATCCAATCCCTTGGAGGATCCATTTCCACCACGCTTCGTTCATGGAATTTTTGGTCAACCCAGCACGGGCTGGAACGCATTTTTGGATTCGGCACCCACAGCATTACGAGTTCCTGGCCACACGCGGCATAGTGATTATCAACGAAATGCTCGAAGGTCCAGGAGGCTCACTCAGTGAGTTAATCGGTTTACACTCCGCGAATACTCGGGACTCAATTTTGATTTCTAAGAGTATCAGACTTCGTCTGTGACTTTGTCGGCTCCGCTGGACCGCATTGACAAGGAGGCTGCCTTGGCTGTCCGTAGTGTGATATGTGATCATGTCTCTGGAAGAATCTTTGATTGGTTTGCATCTGCGAGCCTGGGGCATCAGGGGAAACTCCTCGTTCAGCTTACTCGTTTTGATTTTAGAAAATTTTGGACAATTAGGAAGTCAAAGGTAATATCCCGCAGTGCATTAGAGAAGCTGATTTCCAATGTGAGTGTTAGGATCTTGGGACTGTAATGACCTTTTGACATGATGAAGGTCCCTGAGGAGTATCAGGGACAAATCATTAAGCAGTATAGACCCCGCCATTTGGCATTAAAATGGTTGAAGGATCATCATACCTGGTCTGAACCAAAGTTGGGAATGGGATACATTTTGGGGCAGGGTGAAAAGAGTATTAAGGTTGAGTTTACCAAGGATGGACAAATCTCAATCAATCAAAATATGTAACTGGTAGAGCTAGAACTTGTGAAACAAGCAATATGTTTTCCCTTATATTTTCAACTGTTGCAATCAATGGTTGCACTCACTTTGGCTAGCAAATACTGTGAACTCTTACAAACAAGAACTACAATATATTGAGTGAATGCACCTGATCCAACTGTGCCTTCTAGCTTTAAGAGCTATAGTTGCTAGTTGCAACTTGGTTTACTCATGTTAGATGCATGTGTCTAAGGTAGGGAGCAGCTATAGCTCACCAACATTGCATGATGAACATAACAGTTCCAAACTGATTGAAATTTTGTCAAAAAGCACTTTTGAGGATTTAGTCCAGTTACACCAAATTGAGCCACAGTATTCTATGTAGATTTATGGAAAATGTGTAAGGGGGAATCCTATTGCAAGGCCATCATAGGCTCATGTGGTTTGTCTTACATGATTTGTCTTAAATTGATTATCTGGAATTGATTGTCTTGTCTAGCTTGCCTCATGGGGAAAAACTGGTATTTATGTGGTAGATATATGCTACACCTGAGTGGCTGACAACATGTCAACACCAAAAAATCTCATGCTTGAATGGATACAAAGATGTCTATGCTACAGGGGTTATGTTTAGAATAACTACAAGGCCAGACCCATACCCGAAACAGGCTTTGCCACCAGAATATGCATGTGATGTGATAGTGCAATAAGGAGAGGGAATCCAGCAGCAATATTCTGCATCAAGTACCCAGTGGCAATCATGAGATGAGGGAATGAAATAGGAGTGGGACTGGTGAGGAGGTTCAATATGCAAGTCATTAGTTAAAGCATGGAGACCTTTAGGGGCCAGATTCCAAATCTTAACAATGCTAGATTGTGACGAGACAACTTGGCTATCATCATGTGAAAAAGCCACAGATGTCACCCAATCCGTGTGGTCGAGTGTGGCTTCCACCTTGCCTGTCCTTGCATTCCAAATCTTGACCGTCTGGTCAAGTGATCCAGAGACGACTCGCATGCCATCATGTGAAATAGCCACAGATGTCACCCAGTCCGTGTGACCATCGAGTGTGGCTTCCACCTCGCCTGTCCTTGCATTCCAGATCCTGACCGTCTGATCATCCGATCCCGAGACAATCCGCGTGTCATCGTTCGAAAAAGCAACGGATGTCACCCGATCCGTGTGGTCCCTGAACGTGGCTTCCACCTCGCCTGTCCTCACATTCCAGACCTTGACCGTCTGATCACCCGAACCGAAGACAACTCGCGTGTTGTCATGCGAAAAAGCAACGGATCTCACCGAATCCATGTGGTTCTCGAGTGTGGCTTCCACCTCGCCTGTCCTCACATTCCAAATCCTGACTGTCTGGTCGTGCGATCCTGAGACAACTCGGGTGTCGTCATGCGAAAAGGCTACGGATGTCACCCAATCCGTGTGGCCCTCGAGTGTGGCTTCAACCTTGCCTGTCCTTGCATTCCAAATCCTGATCGTCTGGTCATCTGATCCCGAGACAACTCGCGTGTTGTCATGCGAAAAGGCAACAGATCTCACCAAATCCGAGTGGCTTTTGAGTGTGTCTTCCACTTCGTCTGTCCTCATACTCCAAATCCTGACTGTCTGATCATGCGATCCAGAGATAACCCGCGTGTCGTCATGCGAAAAAGCGACCGATTGCACCGAATCTGTGTGGTTTTCGAGTGTGGTTTCCACTTCACCTGTCCTCGCATTCCAAATTTTGACCGTCTGATCACTCGATCCGGAGACAACTCGCGTGTCGTCACGCGAAAAAGCAACAGACGTCACCCAGTCCGTGTGGCCCTCGAGCGTGGCTTCCATCTCGCCTTTGCTCAAATTCCAAATCCTGACTGTCTGATCATGCGAACCCGAGATAACTCGCGCGTCGTCATGCGAAAAAGCAACGGATGACACCCACTCCGTGTGGCCCTTGAATGTGACCTCCACCTCGCCTGTGCTTGCATTCCAAACCCTGATCGTCTGGTCACCCGATCCCGAGACAATCCGCGTGTCGTCATGCGAAAAAGCAACCGATTGCACCGGTTCTGTGTGGCTCTCGAGTGTGGTTTCCACTTCACCTGTCCTCGCATTCCAAATTTTAACCGTCTGATCACTCGATCCGGAGACAACCCGCGTGTCGTCGTGCGAAAAGGCAACAGATAACACCCAATCCGTGTGGCCCTCGAGTACGGCTTCCACCTCGCCTGTTCTCGCATTCCAAATCCTGACTGTCTGATCGGCCGATCCCGAGACAACTCGCGCGTCATCATGCGAAAAAGCAGTAGATAACACCCAATTTGTGTGGCCCTCAAGTGTTGCTTCCACTTCGCCTGTCCTTGCATTCGAAATCCTGACTGTCCCATCACGCCACCCAGAGACAACTTGACTGTCGTCACTGGAGAAGGCGACAGATTTGACCCACGAATTTCCACCGATGCAGAGTTCCATTGGTCCCCATGAGTCAGGTAGACCTAATATGACCTTCGGCCCCCCCTTCACCTGCACACCATAGATTCGGCGCATCAGTGACTTCTTGGGGACCCATGCGAACACGGACTGGTAAACTGCGAAGCAATCTTGTTGAATGCCCTCGAAACCCATCCGCAGAAATCGGCAGGCATCGTCAACAAGCCATCGTAGATCTTCAGTATCTGCAGCCCAGGTCAACTACCTATGGTGTTAAGACACATGCAACCACTTCATAATCAAGACTTACTGAGAGAGTCGCACTTGTGCTGAGAAGCGAATAAATGCCTGTCCTCAGCTCGTGGACTATGCTTAAACACTCCATCCAATGCAAGAGGTGGGTTTCCAGGAACTCGCGCAGAGCATTAATGAGGGGTGTGACGACTAGGTGATCTGAGCATTGGACCTCACTTAAATGGTCGGCCCAGTAGAGACAAGCGTATTTGAGTGCCTCGGGGATTTTGCTTGCATTCTCGGGCGGGTTGGTTCTATCCATACGCGGGACGGTTAATTCTTCGGGGACCTCGCAGATGTTATATTTGAGTGACTCGTTCATTAACTCGAGGCATTTGAGGGCAAGCTCCGCATGACCACGGGCGGGGAGGAGAGGGGTGAATGGGGAGAAATGTTTCGGTGGGCAGCGTTCTGGGTCTACCAGGAATTCTGGAAAGGATGCGTGGAATGGAGAGACGGGGGCATTTTCCCCGGCGGGAATGTGGATGACGGAGCTGAGCAGTGATAAGTGCGTCATCGGCTCCGGTATCTTAGACAGTGTGGCAAGGGCCTTGAGTGATAATGGATGTCGTAGGAATATGACGAACGAGATGAGGGTCTCCATCTGCGATAGTTCTTCCTCTTCACGACGATCACAAGCTCGGGCAACAATACCTCCGTAGAGTTCATCGATGGCCGAAGTCTGATGCCGACTCCTCGTGGGCTTGGCCAACAACGTGAGGCGCTGTTTGTAGTTGCGTCCGCCCTCTTGAATATAGCGTCGAGCCGTAGATGCATAGATGAAGAGTTTCCCAGAGTCCCTAACAATCTGGGACAGTTCGCTTTCTGGAGGCCACCCATCCCCATCGATAGGATTCCAGATTCCCTTTATCTCAGCTAGCGATTGCTCCATATACAGTCGAATGTCGCTCTCCACTATCTCTCTCTCGATCTCGTGAAGGAGGAAAGTATCATGAGAACCCTGTGAAGAATCGAAGGCGGAAGGAATAAGATAGTCGGTTCTGCTGCTAAGGAAGAACTTGAGAGGAAGGTCTGGTGCGGCATTGAGAATGAGCCGGAGGAGGCGATAGACGAAGTGAGGGTCTGTGCATTCGTCTAAAGCATCAATAACAACAATCTTGTAGACTCTGACCCGGCCAACAACGGCGGCCTGTAATGGGCCAATAATGAGCTTTTGGAACTGCTCTTTCAAGTCATTCGACTCCACCAGATCTGGGTCATTTTCAAGGGCTTTCACAACCCCCGCATTGAGAGTAGGCGAACCCTTGGCAAGGCTATATGCCATACTCGGAATGATGACACGGGGATTATTGGTTTTCTCTGAGGCCCGAGAGCAAAAGAAACTGGCCCCGAGCATCTGCCGTCTTTCCAAGAACTCGCATAGCGACTGAGCGATTGTCGACTTTCCGACACCCGCCATCCCGGCAAGCCAATACACCTTGGCACCCTGCTCGGCGGAAGCCCAGGATTCCAATGTTTCGAGGACATTTACACGCGTTCCAGGCATACATCCTACGGGATCACCGTAAGCAGAGCGCCGAGTCTTGTATGAAGTGGTCTCGGGGCGAAGTTTGTCGAGCCAGTCTGTATTGGTGTGAGGATCACAAACGGTATCTGGCATGAAGGCAAGCGGCTTACGGGAATTCAACAGCTGTTGATAGAACGTATGAGGCTAGATATGCTCCCTGAACTGCAAAACTACATACCTGTAACACGTTCTGCACGTTCACATTGGTGTGGAGTTGGATATCGATCTGTAGAACGTAATGAGGACCATGCATACAGAGCGTGATCGTAGTTTGAACGCCTACCAAGAAGAGATCGCAAGCACTGTTGAGGTTCCTCATAGTCCTGTGTATCGTTCCACCATCATTCGAAACTTCGGCAATGCGGGTCGCCAATGATCGATCCCGCAAGTGCTGAATGGCTTGAACCAAGCGCTCGATAGCTCTGTGAGGCCGCCAAAGAGAAATCAGACACGAAATCAAGCAGACGATGCCAATACGTACGCGGAGAAACTTTGGATTCTCTCTTCAAGCGCATTCAATCCTCCTTCTTCCTTGTATCTTCGCACAAGTGATAGGATGGCGTTCGATCTTTTCTCGAGTTCTATCAGCTCCTCATTATTTGTGGATACGCCCTGCCGATCAGAATTTAATAATGTGAATACAATAGGAGTGGCTTGCGCACATCGAAGATCTTGTAAATTGTCAAGAACGCAGCAGCAGCAGCTTTCAGAGGTAGGCAGAGATCGGAACAGTCCTTGAGTCCTCCTGCTACAACCGCCAGCCCATGAACGGCAGTGCTGCCTACTGCTTTTACTTTCTCGCGCGATGTCGGCGGGTTTTCCTGAGGTGTTGGAATGATATCTTGATAATCATCACCAGAGGTGGGTGCAGGGGTTCGGCGCGCTTGGAGGGCCTGAGGGATCGCACGTCTGCGGAGAATTTCAGGACTTGGTATGGCATGAGGAGCTGCAGGAGCTCCAAGGACCAAGGCGCTTGCGACGAGCGTAGAGATGCTCTCTGACTTTTTCCTTTTGAAACGTTTCAGATAAGAGGACATTACGAGCGATTAGCTGAGTGTGCGGCCAATGGGAGTCAACGAGCAACTGTCGATAGCAACAATCAGGGACAGGTCGACGCACGAGAATGACGCTTAGTATCCGCTCACGTCAGCGAGCGAGCACGTTCCATTGGCGCCTAACCCTCTAGTTGCAACACAACTGTCGCCATTCCACCTTCAGCTCCTGGCCTTTCGCTGCACCCATTCTGTGACTCCTTGCTTAAATCGGATCCATCTCCCTACATCAAACGCGACTGTGTTTTCAAGTCCAACCGGTAGGTCCCGGGCTTAAAGTTTAAAGAATCGTCGAATTCTACTCAACATGCGCTACCAGTATCTATACTACCTAGATAGGAGTTTCGACTGGATAAGATAAAGAAAATATTACACTATAAAGACCCCAGTCGTTTGACGTGTTTTATATCCAACCAACTCGGTTTTTGCGCGCAGCTTCGTCGTCGCGTGGTAGACAAATATTTTTGTCCGTGCTGGTACTACTGCACAGAACTGGATCACACAACTTATTGAGGAAACTTAAGCCTCCTTCCAAGACCCGCTACACGGCTTTGACACGTAGAGATTATTATACATTAACATTACACCATATACCTCGATACAAACACTTATTCACTCCAAAAATGTGTCATAACAAATCAATATCTAACGACAGACGTACAAAACTGATATTAGCATGATAGGCTCAAGAGCTGTGCTCTGCAGCGGCATAGATAAGCTTTTCAGCTTCCCTCGAGCGCGGTCTGATGGAACATTTGAACGGGGCAGGAAGCCTGATCATTTTCATTGAACCAATTATCATTCTGCGGGCGAAAAGGAAATAAGAGTTGACTTACGCAACAATGGACGAAGACTTGAAGTCAACGACGGGTTCAATGACGTTACCGAATTCATCTCTGGCTTTGGATATATCAAAGGTGGCGAGAACTGAGACCATCGTCATCCACAGCGTCGAGATGGCAATATGAATGCCGACACATTTCCTAGTTGCACGGGATCGGGTTCAGTATGATCTAAACAAGGACAGGCTCCGCGTACCTGCGACCAAAACCGAAGACAAAATCAAATGGGTCATGTGCATTAGGATTGAGTTTGCCATCGGCCGTGAGGAATCGCTCAGGTTTGAAGAGCTCCGGTTCTGGATAGCGTTCCTCATCTCTCGACATGGCCCTGTAAAGTAGCAACATGGTCATTTCGGGGCCACCTAAATCAAGTGCCGAAGGCTCCACGCACCAGGCGTTTCCGATGATTATCGAACCTTTAGGGATGTGATAACCCATGTAGGTGTCATCCTCAGTAACCAGATGTGGCACAGCTACCCAAACCAACAGATCATTAATGATATCATGGAGTCGTGAGGCCCGGAGTCTCAATTGGTTGAGATCAAACTTACCCAACGGGTTCGTTGGTTGCCACCTGCATACATTGTGATTGTGATCAGCACCGGCAATTAAAATGCATCACAGTATGTGCATCACTCGCATCTGCGAGGAAATGAGCTCAAACGGACTTACCGCATAAGCTCTTTCATAACGGCTGAGACATAAGGTAAAGATTCTTCGTCACTGAATTCCGGCAACCTTCCATTCTCGAGGACACGATCAATCTCGGCTTGTGCTCTGGCTTGAACTTCGGGATTCAAAGTCATGGCGAGAATAAAATTGACGATCGAGGCGCCAGTCGTGTCGGCTCCGGCTGTTCATTGTACTAGATTATAAATAGAATTATAGAAGAGACTGAGGTACTGTACCGGCGAAGAAAGATGCTGCTGTATCTTGAATGACTTCCTTTTGTTCCCGGATGTCGCCCTTTTCGTTGATGTTATCCAGACATGAAGACAAGAACGACTGCTGTCCATCGCCCTTCGCCTGTACAAGCAAGCACTCGCAAAGTTAACAATGAACTAACTAAGCGCGATCATGATCAACTCACAATGTTTTCCTCGGCAGCCAAAAACGGAGCAACCCTGAACCTCGTCCAGAGTTCCCTCCATTCCCTCGCTTGACGCTTGAACCCGGCTCCAGGAAACCACTCCGGAACGTATTTGAGCCACGGGAGTACATCGACAAGATACTTGCCCGGAATGGCAGCAGCGGCACTAGCAAGCATGGCTTGTTCCGCAAGATGTATCCAGGGATCATTTGCAGGCTTAGTCTCCATACCGTATGCGAGGGAGATGAGGATTCCGCCTATCATGCTACCAGTAGAAAAGAAGTAAGGGATCGGATCACGACGTAATTCAACAACGGGGACAGAGCGGGGGTTTAAGAAGTGAAGAAGTGGGAACCCTGCATGAGATGACGGAAAACAAAAGAAACAAAGGAGATTAGGTGCTGCCGAACTTACTGCCTGACATGTTCCATGAATCTTTCAGGGGACTTTAGAAGCTGAGGAAGGAGGCGCGTGCGAATGAGTTGGAGCTCCTTGGGTTGGTGGATATGTGGGTTCGATGGTGGGAAGTGTTGAACAAAGGTTCGGCGGCGCTCTCTCCACGCCTCACCATATGGCATCACGACAAAGATGCATGATAAACCCATCCTGTGTGAATGACATTTATTTGGGGATAAGGGGGATAGGGAAGAATACGTACATTTCATTGAGGAACGTAAATTGTGGTCTGGGGGACAATTCAATGGTACGACTTGAAGGAGAGGTCAGGAAGGTCACCCACCGACACGAATAGATATGCCCCCTCTTCTCGAAAAGCTCGTTAGCGACGTTACAGCTGTTGACAATGATAAAGTCCCTCCCGAGCGCTCCCAAATGTAGAATATCCGAGCCTGTGACCGAAGCGAGAATCACCTTTCAGTCACTGGACCAGAAAGCAACAATGAAGGAAGTCATGGCGTACCGTACAGCTTTGACCACTCCGCATAGGTCTGCGGAATTTTTGACGTAGGGACGTCGAGCAGGTTCCCAATGACAGGAAGTTTCTTGGGCCCAGGTGGCAGCGGAAGGCTGGGCTTGCGCTTTCCGAGACAGATCAAAAGCCCTATGGCGAGGACCGAACAAGATAGCTCTACGAAACCAAAATCAAACAGAGACAACATGACTACGAAGCGACTTTGCAGCGGTGGAGGCGTAGATATAAAGCTCGAATGTCGGTACTACGCCGATAAGGCAGTCGCGAGTACCCAGAACTGTTGCGTCGGTTGCGTGAGAGAAGATGGTATTCGTCGTT
Source organism: Podaxis sp. C-F-92630 (assembly GCA_018524945.1). Classification (NCBI taxonomy): domain Eukaryota; kingdom Fungi; phylum Basidiomycota; class Agaricomycetes; order Agaricales; family Agaricaceae; genus Podaxis; species Podaxis sp. C-F-92630. The sequence goes on from JAEUWS010001019.1 coordinate 16,626, forward strand.
GAACTTCCCAGGAATATGCCTCCTGGGTGAGGAGAGGGAATATTGAATCCTGAGAGCACAAGTAGTGGGAAAAAGAAAGTGGCCAGTGGGGCGATGAACGATTCTTGGGAGTTATAAACACTCACGTACCTAATACATTAACTAAACTCGTATCGGCAACTTAAATCCAGGAAACCAGTTGTGCCTGTGAGTCAGAAAATCTGAGCATCTCACCAATTCGAATCTAATTCGAATTAAAAATATGTTTGGTGTGCAAGTCACGGTGTTCTAAACAATGCTATTATATATCAATTGCAGGATCTTGATATGCATTATACAAATGGGTATGTGGGATGTCGTGATGGCGAAGCATGGTTCAGCCCAGTCCTGGTAATTGGTGTACGTGATGAATCCGGAGGAATCGAGTTTACTTGACAGTCATAATAGAGGAAGAATAAGCTGCAGTCAAACCCTTTTACCAGGTTCGTTATGAAGTATGTACATACAACTTCTTGGAAGGCCGCTGCGAGTGAACCTGAGCAACGGGGTCATCGTTGCCGTATTTGGAGTAATTGGCGGTACTGACCCCTTAGAGGATGCAGAACAACTCATCGGTTATGACAAATACGTGACAAGTAACAGGGCGATTTGGGACCGGACGATACGGTTTTAGGTTTGTAGGTTCATTACTGTACACAATTCCTGACAGGTCCCGTCGTTTCTAGCCGCGGCGAACGAGCCACCCCCTACTATGCGTGCGCGGAGATTGGAAGGGAAGCCTTACAGCTTGAGCTCTCAGGCGGCACTTTGGGTCCGGGAAGTGCAGTGAAACACATAGCATGGTGTTATTGAAACGTCTGCAAAGATCTAACCCTGCAAAGACCTAGACAATGCACTGAACCGGAGAACCGACCGAAGGATTGACCCACTTTCACCGTTCTCCGTTTGAATGCGGATCTTCGTTTGCTTCCACACACAACGAGGTGCAGGTGATGGGACTACGAAGGGGTTTACGCAATACGATCAAGGGGTACTGGGTATTCACATTTCCTTCTCCAAAGCTTATCTTCCCTCATGTCATAGCCCGCCGCCGTATATATATCCCAGCCAAACCTAATTTATGAGGACAGGTAACTCAGAGCAATGACTTCAGTGGCACTTGCTCACAGCCCCAGTAAACAAAAGAGCGAAGGCGCGAAAATGGCGGAACGTTAATTTATTCAAGTAAGCGTACTAAAGATGCGTTGCATTCCCAGGATGTAAATCGGGATACGACGTAGAGAATCCAGTAACCTGCGAGTCTCAAGAACAATTGGATGGGGCAGGGTGATTGAGGCGAGTCGAGACTTGGTGGGAAGAGAAGTCATCGGAAGAGAGCATCAATTCCTCCGATCAGCACTTGGTACTTTAGTTTTGGCCAGCTTCTTATGAGTAGTAAGCACCACTTGGTCAGATGCGGAAACTAGCCTTTGGGTATCCCCTGGTATCCCTCGTTTGGAAAGTGTCTACCCATGATGGAGAGAACACAACACACTGGGTTGGACGGTCTCAGGGATAAGGTGACACCGGTTTCTTGCAATGATAACTACGGGCCTTATGCGTCATCGATGTTTTCTGAGGGGGCTAACTTGCTTGGTGATATGAATTTGTGATCGCGATACATTCTTGGCACACAGAGTAACTGAAGACTGGAATGTGAGAAAGAAATATGGGGATAAGGTGTGGCGTTGACATTGACGCATTGCTCTTGAATTTCTTTGGTTATTTGATCGTAATGGATAGTAATGGATGCTTCTGGAAGTGGGTGGTGTGTTTCAGTAGTACTAATGGGCGTGCAGAATACTTATCCCAAACCCAAACTGTGTGCAATTTCCTCCAACTGGAGATGGTTTGCTCCTGTTCATCTACTTTAATGGGGAGGGAATCGGATTGAAATTTACGTATGCAGCACAAAGTCACATCGGATCAGGAGTCGTTTCATTGACACCCCGGTTGTACATGCTATTTTGATCGTCGTCACCGATTTTTGCTCTGCTTTCCGTTATGACAGTACCTCTCGTCATATTCCAATCCTCTGTTGCGGCATTGATTCGCGGTTATTTCCCTGGTCCTTGTCCTAACTACTGGATGATATCATTCCAAAATGGTGACGGAACAAAGGCCGTAAAACCACGAGTAAAGCATGAAATGGCATTCAATTCGTCCCTCTCCCTTCGGAACTGGTCCCTGGAGATGGGCAGTCGGAGGACGGGAGACTGCTCCGCTGCTGGTCCCTTCCCGAACAATGAAAAGTGAAATCGAGACCGCAAACCAGACTTCGGAGGATGGATAAGGCTTTTATTCAGGTGGTTCACACTACTACGCATTGCGGGACCAATGCATAGGGAGAGGCTAACAAGACAAGAAGGTTGCGGTCCACCAGCACTGAGTCAAGTCCTGATTAATCATATGATCAGGAGTTTCTCTTGACCTACTTAATTTGATAGAGCAGCATGGCGCAGTGGTAGCGCGCGGGGCCCATAACCCCGAGGTCACTCGATCGAAACGAGTTGCTGCTATGTTGTTTTGTTTTGCCTCGTTCAACATGGAGGCATGATGTCTTGGGAACCCAGTAAGGCGACACATGGTCTCTGTGCGTGTACGGACCAGTGCCTGATAAAGAGGGACTGGAGGCCTGACCTGCTGCGAAGCTCAAATAACCGGCGGTCCACAAGGAAGGATAGAGAAATGGAAGGCAACGTGGAAGGAAAGAGCCAGAACGAGAGGATGGTGAGAATATGCTTATACATTGCGTACCGGGATTCCCGACAGGAATAGCTTGCTCGGTTGAAATGTTGAGCCGCAGAGTTCGCAAAAAGATCATGCGGGCTATATTTGTGAGAGGTATAAGTTACGACCACGTACAACAGTCTCGACTACACCGCGCACGTGGAATTATTAGGCACAAGGCATGGCCTCTGAGGGCGGAATGAATGTCATGTCGGCTAGGCAAGGTCGGAGAGTGAGATGTATGTCCTAAGCTAACTATATATCTCGACATCACTCTGTGTTTCCCAGACCTCTCCTTCCACAACTACCATGTCTGTTCCTCTACACCCTGCTCCAGCACCCTCCACACTCTCCCCCACTTCAACAAACCCGCCCTTCCAGCAGATAACGACGACAGCAAATCAGTCCGAGGCCCCTCTCCTTGACGACAGCACCACATACCTTGAACCACCACCACAACGACCCTCCGTTCATACCTCAGGTGCTGCCACACCACATATATCATCACCTTCTGCCCGAACATCGTTTACACGAGTCGACATCCCAGGCGAAGGCGAAGCAGCACACCCTTCGGCTATGTCACAAGACCTCCAGAGCACATCCGACGCTTCTCCACCTCCGGAACAATCAGAGTCACAGGGCCCGCTAGATGGCCAGCACGAATCCGTTATCACTTCTGCTGTCGCTCCTATTGAGCCTGAGACTTCTGTTCCTATGGCTTCGACTACTGCTGCTGCTGGAGCGGATGAATCATCGTCGCAGAAGGCTCTGTTACAACAGGAGGGCCCAGTCCCACAAATACCACAGGCATTCTTGACGTTTCTGCTGGTTTCTGGGAAGAGAAGGACGATGTGTTTTGAGCCCGAGACAACTATTGGACGTGTTAAGGAGCTCATATGGAACGCATGGCCCGATGGTAAGTCTCATCTTCCTACCCTTGCTATGGAATTTCAAACTTTGGTTCAGATTGGCAAGACGAGCGCCCACCGGCACCCTCGTATTTGCGCGTGCTGTATCTAGGGAAAATGTTGCAAGATGACGAGACATTGACCAGTACGCCTTCCTTACTCTGCCCTCTTTCCGGGAACTAAAAATATGCACCGCAGAACTCAAAATTCCGCCGTCATTGCCCAATGCCCCACAACCCACCATTGTTCACCTATCCATTCGGCCATACAATCCCTCAGGAGAGGATGGTACCATCAAGAAGAAGAGGAAAGGCAGCCAGGGTACGCTACTTTCTACGCCTTCTCGAGTTCCCTGGATTACATACGTTCTATTTTCTAGTTCTCAATGGGTCAGATGATGCTAACGCTGGAGCTGGCTGTTGTGGCTGCATCATTTGCTGAACAGATTATCATGATTATCTTGCTTTTCTTGTTTCCCTGGTGTCCGAAACGTGCGCCTTTTTGAACCTATTTTTACAATATCTGTGCTGACCATGGAAATAGATTCACATGCATATATGCACCCTTCACCCTCGTTTGCAACGCTCATTCGTGTTAATGCCATAGGCTCTAGAGCATCTCAACCCTTATACAAGCCACTCCCTGGATTATCCCATCAACTCACAATTTCTCCAAGACACAGGCGCTTTGCTCAGTGACTTACGTGCTTCCTTTCCCGTCATCCAAGCCTATGTGCTTCGATTCCGTTCCGTCGGATCTCGAGCTCCATGCACCCACACCCCGCACCATCGCACTTCTTACGCTTTCCTAATCCTGGAATATCCGGCATTTCCTTGACGCGAGTTGGCCCGCACCATCATCGACACGCTCCCCCTTAATGCCTCACCCCAATTGATCCCGGTCTGCCCCGTCTCCTAGACTGCTACTATTACGCTTTCACGGCATATATTCTGTGTCTTGATCGGCTCGAGCGAGGATGAGCGCCGAAGACGCGTAAAATGACATTCACGCTTTGTGAACGTGTTGGCCATAATCACGTTCTAACCCCGTGCCGCCCTACCCAGACCAACTCATCAACTCCGCCATTCTCGTGCTTTCCTTGTGTTCCACTCCACCACCATCTCCTCGCCTTGGGCCTCGTCACCATGTCTATGACAGTGCCCTATCATTAGTCTTCACCCTAGACGGATTGACGCGCAGAAAATAGGTCATGGTCGGATACAGTATCCTTGACTAGATCAACCGTCGCCCGTGCTTCTCGGGGTCTGGAGGCCTGTTTCCAATGGATCTCCTGTGTGTCGCGCGGTATTACCCTGCAATGGTGTTCCTGGTTGATGAAAGTAACATGGGGTACAGACTAAAGACCTGAACGTCAGAGTCTTTAGCGTGCTGACTGGCGAGTGGCACACAAAGGCTAAACGTTGAACCATGGAACGTTCCTCCCTCTTTAGGTCTGGAATCCCTTGTGGCTTCTTGCCATGAATTCGTGCTAGTGGTTGGATGTTCGGTCCGAGAGATAGGGGACGCGCGTCTATGAGGCTTTGATTAGACGCTCCTTCGGATGCCTTTTGTTCTGGAGAGGGGGAAAGGTGCGGCCTAGTCTAATGTACTTGAACCTGTGTCGTAATCAACTCGACGGCAACACTGTCGCTTTTGGTTTTCACTGCTCCGATTATCGGGGCCGTTTCCTCTCTTTTACTTCTCTGTCGTCATTCTTCGAGTTATTGATTCTTGGTCTCTTCTACTCGTTTTTATTCTCTGTGGCTATTCACCCCTGACAATGGTGGGTAACATTTTGTCATGCAGATGCTTTAGGCATACAGCACTTCCTTTCTCGGTCTTAATGTTATCTTTATGGTGGTTATGATTCTCACTCTTATTCCATACCCTCTTTCATTTTTTCTCTGGTCTCCGCTTTCAGTAAATCGATACACGTCGATTAGTTTGCATTATCCAGGTTATGTATTATTGTTCAGTAATTCATTGATTTCATCTATCTCACCCAACGGTTGCTAATGAAGGATATGACTGTATTCATTCGGTTGCATGCTCTCTTGAATGGCTTTGGTTTGAAGATTAGCTCTGACAGATCCACGACCTTCTGATGGAAGGTATTGATTGCATTACATCAAAGCATAGGAGTCTTGGAGCTAGAGCATATTAGAATGTATTCGCAAACCGTTTTCTGGGCGTAGAGCAACCCAGCTTCAATTCAGTTTTCGTTGAAAATTCACTGAAAGCGGGGTTGCGAATACGCCCTATCCTGGAAGGGGGGGGGGTGCAGGAACGAGAGCCCTGTTACCGACACTTTAGCGTGATGTAATCTCAAGAACTTGAACGGTGGAAGAATACTGAATGGAAGCAAGTGCCGTTGATTCGAGCGAAGAAACGGACGAACTGGACGGGGTCTGTGTATTGTACTGCGTGCAAGGTTGGATGATCTTTCCCGCTGCAGGGTCCGCGGCATTTTGAGGCTGAATGTACTCAGGATGAGGACGGCAAAGACCCATGTGGCGTGAATCCCAACGTGACACCTTGGGCACATCCTATAAAGCGTAATGAAAGAGCACTGTGAACGCCGTTAATGAATCAATGAAGGTTCAGGATGTAAGGGCACGATTTGACGGTCCTCGCTACTAATGCTTGAAACGGGAAGGCCGTAATTGAAAGGAATCTGAATGTCCGGATTGAGTCTTCCGTCTTCCCTTGGCAAACGCTCTGGGACGCATTCTTCTGGGTTATTGTATAGTTTCTTATTGTGTGGGACCACCCCTTCCCAATTACCACACGGCTCAGATACTCTATCGAAACAAGAGTTGTCTGCGCACTAGGTATTGTCTACCGGGGCTACATTTTTGACATGGTAAGTATCTGTTCCCTATGTTCGCCGTCTTTAGTGCTGTAAGCAGGGACTACGATCATGGACGAATCCACAAGACGAAAGATGCGTTCTGCACACGCCAATGTGTGCCGTAATTCATTGAGCCACTCCCATCCCACAAGTTCGTTGACCATTACGAAAGGCGTTCGACTTGAGTGCTTGGCAAAGCGTCTGTAGAGGAAAACAAGAGTGGCTTGGAGAGCTTGAGGACAGGACTGCCTGCAATGCGGACGTATCTGGATGTCAATTTGGTCTACTTGAAAATATAGCGTCTCACCTAGTACTACCCGCAAACGGGCCACCTTTGACTTACGTTTAAACGCAACTCCCAAGTGTTGCTCGGGTCGGCTTGCCATGATCCAGAAGAGAGGTGCCGCAAACACGAAAAGACCTCGCTCGTACGGTCATACAAGACACTACTTATTTGAAACCTCTTTCCTTTCCGTCCACCTTCACCCCTTCTCTGTCCATCACCCATCGCAATAACCACTGCATTTCTTGAGCCCGCGCCGGCGATTTCTACTCTTCATGCCCCATCATCTATTGAATGGCGCAATCTCTCCCAAATAGCGTGGTGTAAGACTGCAGAAGAAGTTCCGTCGGACGCCAAAACGTCTAAACCATCCGTATCACGATCGAATTTGTCAAGGTACTCAGCTGCGCCAGACATGCGCGCAACTTTTGAACAGGCTGCATGCAGTGCTAGGAGCTCTGGAGAAGGCAACGGAAGGCGCTGAGGATCTGTCGAAGTGAACTTGACGACCTCAGGTAGAGAAATGATTGTACGGAAGGCTTTTGGACGATAGCAGTTCTCATATTCCTGGTTATCGAGGCAGTTAGAGAGGAATAGGTCACGAACGTGATACTCACTGTCTTTTCGAACCAAAGTTCTAATCGATCAAAGTAGTCGCGCACATTCTTCTCCATCGTCATGATATTGACAAGAGAATGCACCTTTGCTCCATTCAAAGTTTTGACATCATAACCGAAGCACTGCAAGACTGCTAAGACAGATCCAGCGTGGGCCGCCTGAGCAGTAATAAGTTAACGACAAAGTGAGATATCATTCGGAAAACGCACCTTCGCTTCATTACCTGCGTCTTCTATGTCGAAGTATGTGGAATCCGGCAGAATATGGGCACACTCCGTGTGAATTGCACCACCAGCCGCCAATATTTCCTGGTCGCTAACGGTGTCGAGATCTTGTATCAACATATCGTATTTTCCTGTGACCATACACCGATAACCGTCTCGAAGAAGTGCCTAGATGAGTATGTAAATGACGAGCAGCAGATAGTGACCACTCGCACACCAGTTCTTTTGCCTCCTTGTGATCCTTTGGTGCTTCCTTGAGGTTAGCTATCAGTGACTCTCTGTCCGTATTAAATGATGGCCGGCTAGGGTGTTCTGATGGCACGGGGGTCCTCCCTTTGTATTTCCTGACTGATCATACTTAGAACCTTGATTGCTCGGCAGAGTCATGCGGAGGCTTACACGGGCGGATGAACCAATTAATGAAGGAGTCCCCTAACTTGTACAGGTTGTTGTATTTGTCCCCTTGGGCATTGCAAGAATGGATTACTTTTACGATCTCCGCCAACGGCTGGTCCGACGGTACAATGAGAAGCAGGTAGCCTAAGACCCTCGCACGAATGACGACATCATCTTGGTCTATGCTTTGATTGGCGGCCTTGGATTTTGATTTGCCTTTGCCTTTGGCGTCTTCTATAGCTTTCCGCTCAAACAGAAGGCAAATTTCATATGCATTAACGGCGTTGGGGTACTGGAAGTCGTCCCTGACATCCTGGAGGACCGGTAGAGCAGTTGCAGTCATCTTGATATGCTTGGTATTCAGAGCCATGAGGGCCGACGGTTGAGTGCTCGCAGCATGGTTGGACATTGGGTGTTGAACAATGTTGAGAATGTGATCTATATATGTAGGTCACAGATATGGTGATGTGACGCCAGACTCCTTCCTAGCCGTCCAGACGCTCTTATGTCAGCGGGCGTTGATCCGAAGTTCTACCGAAACTTCGTCAACTGCTAAAAATCCCGAAGAGAGTCACCTGGAACAAGGTTCATCTGTCACACATGCCCTCCGGCCTTTTCAAGAAAAGGCTCTAAGTGTTTCATCCAATGTGATTCACCTTGTGCCCCCTCTGAAGTTTTCTTTCACCCTATCTTTCCTAGATGCATTACAAGCCAGGAAGCTCTGATGAGTGTCAATAAGGAAACAGGAATGTCATTGGTTCTGAGCTTTGTTGCAGTTGGTTAAGTCAAGATGAGAGCAGTAGTCAAAACTGTGGATAGCCACATGAGACTCAAGTGTGGTGATGTTAAGTATGTCACATGGGAATTGTTGTCCCTCAATTCTCCACTTGTTAATGGTTTCATGGAGAAATGGTAGGGTTGGCATTGATGGCCCTGGCAATTCAGTTATATGATAATAGTATGCCAGTTTGAGCTCCTACTCCCTTACTCATTGCATTGTTGAAATGTAAGGCCATGTAGGGTTCTTCAATGGATATAAGTAGCTGTGGATGGAGTCTTTGTCAATGGTGATGTAGTAGAGGCCAGTTTCATATTCAAATAGACATGAGAAGTGATGGATAGGGAGAGAGGTGATATAAATGGATAAGCTGAGGGCCATGATTCAAAGGAGGTTTGTATTGTGAAACATTGTGGTTGGATCAGAAGTAGCAGTGACATTGGTGGGATTGCTGTCTCCAGTAACAATGTCCACCTCATCCTCTGTAGGTTGCATAGAGACATCATCACCTGGAGGTATGTTGGATAAGATGAGTGTTAATGTCAATGAGAGTAAACCAGAAGTGGTCACTGGAGTTTCTCCCATCACATGCTCCTCTTTTGTATATTAATCCAGCAACAAGCACCCCACAAAAACCTGAGGGTCATCAGTTGGAGGTTTCTCCAATCCATCAGACAAATTCTGAATGTCTATAATGCCCTTGACCTGTTAAGGTATATTCCTTATCACTGGTCACCTAGCACTGCTAGGGGGCAGCTATCTCAGTAGATAGTTCACAAACACTAGGATCTACTGAGAAGGATTCTGGTAAGTAGGTGACAAGGCAAGTGTCTAGTTAAGCACACACAGAGGTTGAACTTCTATCAATCAGGAGTATGACCAATAGAGAGTTTACTACCATGCTGATTGGAAGTTAATGTCAAATTATAAGTTTAGAGATACTGAAGATATAACTCTGAGAATAATTCTGAGAATATAGGAACTTGCATTTCCCTACATATGGTCTAGTATTTAAAGTAATGACTACTATCCAATATAGGTAACTATTGTGTCATTAGTTAGGAGTCCAAGATGGGGATCAAGTTCAAGAGAAGATATGGTAACTAAGAGATTATCAGACTGCAGATTAAATATGGAAATAGTCTAAATCAAGAATAGCTACAAGTAAGAATAGAATTGAGTAAATAGAGGAAATTAGCTAGTGGAGAGTTCTGAGACAGGTACTACCACTAAGAGTCTGATAAGAAAGGAAGAGGGAGAGAGAAAAAACTATCTACAAGTCCATGTCGTCTGAGTAACAAATATGGAAAGAATGGGACAAGGAAGAGTGTGTGTCCAGTGGGGAGGAGTCTGAGCAGAGAATGGTGAAGTTACTGATGAGTGGAGAGTCAGAAGAATCTGACTCATTGGGTGGGCTGCAGTGAGGTGACTGTGTAGAAGATGATGATGATGAGGAGTTGTTGACTATGATGTCGATGGGCTGTGGGTAAGGAGGAGAGTCATTGACTGGGATGGCATTGCTGTTAGAAAGTGATTCATTGTTGTCATTATGCAGTGTGGGCATGTTGGAGTTGACAGAGAAGAGTGGTGGCAATTGTGTATGTCATAGGGGAATAGGAGGTAGATCTGAGGAGTTGAGGTCCATTCAGTAAACTTCTACTTCTTGGAAATACAGCCTGTGTGTGATCTCATACTTGATGATGATGGAGGCTACTTCTGGTGGGTATATCATGTATAGGTGGATGAAGACAAGGGGTTCCCCAGCATATGGTAGCATCTCCCATCTGTAGGCCCAGGTGACATTGAAGTTGTTGAAGATAGTTTGTTGGTAGCATCCATCAACATCAAAGATGTGAGTGAAGGGGGTATTCTCCCAGGTAATATATAAGATCTCCATCATCATTCAGTCAGCTGGGTAGAGTATGGGGCCAGGTGTTGGCCAATCTTCAGTGAACAATGAGGCATGACTGGGGAGTTATCTATTGGCAAAGGAGGCATTAATGTAGATGGTGTTGGAAGTGGAATTAGACCTATTGGTTAGTTGCATAGTGTTAACAGGAACAGAGTCTTGAGAGCCACTTGGAAGTCTGAGTTCTTGTAAGATCGTGTTGATGATGGTTTCTCCCAGGGGGTGTCCAACTGGGTTCATAACATGACCTCCAAGTACTGTTGGAGTGCAACATGATCATATGATAACCAACTATGATCACCCAATTTCCACTGAATCTCAAAAATGACTGCAGCTCCAGTTCCTGCATAGATGAGAACCTTCTCAACTATCCATTCACCCTCATCATTTTTGACATCTGTCAAGAGTTGAGTTTTAGAGTGACCAAGGAACAGTCTGCCATTATTGGGCATATGAGCCCTCAGAAGCAAAGCATAGAAGACATCATACACATCATGTGATTCCAGCTGCACAGGCAATTTCACACAGTAAGAGTTATTACCAAAATCTTCAGTAATCAAGTATGGCCCAACATACTTTAGGGCCAGCTTCTGAGACAATCCCTTTGGGATAGACATATTCAACATAGATATATATACATAGTCTCCCATTGTGAATAGTACTTGCTGTCTGTACTTGTTGGCATTATGAACTTACTTGATCTGCACTGTGATAATATTGTCATGAGCAGCCATGATAGCTAGTTTCAACTTCATAGTGAAATTTTAGACTCCAGCAAACTCCATAAGTTCCTCCAGATTTCAAATTAGTGACTAGAGCATTCTCTCTATGTTCAAAAAGAAAGGAGTGAAGCCCATGCTCTCTAAGTAGGCAGAATTAATAGCAAACTTGATAGTGGAAAATTTGCTCACCCAGTCTTTCTGGTCCTTCAACATATAGTGTCAAAGCATCTGTCCTATTGTCTAATTCACCTGCTCTGTTGACTCATCTGTTTTTAGATAGTATGTACTTGACATACAGGGCTTTGTGCCAATGAGGACATTCAGCTCCTCTCAAAATCTGCTAGTAAACAGAGTATCCTGATCACTCACTATGGATCTCAGGAGTCCACAATGCTTGTACTGTTATAAACTTACACCAAAAGTTGAATATTTCTATATTCACAATTATGATTTTCTTTATCTTTTCTTTACTAGTTTTCTTACAATTTGTACTTGTATCTTTCAGACTGTTATGACTTCTAAATGTTTGTAGTCTTTCTAGTTTCTTTTATAATTTGATTATAAATAGTTGATCTACTGTATTTATAAGAGACAGTTTGACTTCTTGAGTTCTTGACTATTCCTAGTTCTAATGATGACTAAAAAAGCATCTATAACTAATAAGATTTTCCTATCAGGAAGCATAAAGAAGTTTTCATATTCTAATCTTAGAATTATTAAACTTCTTTGATTCCTGAGTTAGGTTCTGAGTTGAGCCTTGGTACCTGAAGAAGCTTAGTTAATCTTAGAAGCTTTTCAAGAAGTTGCACAACATCTACAGATAGTCTTTAGAGTAGATATATTTAGGTACATGACCTATAGCATGTAAACCCCTCAATACTGACAAGTAGAAACTATCATCTCTACTTGGTTAGGTGGAGACTCAATAGAAGTCTTTATCAACTATAGTGATTCAGATTATAAGTCTTATACTAAGCTCTCTAAATTGCTCTCAGTTTATAAGTCATTCTATTGAGATAAAGACTCTAGTGTACAACTAGAACATTTGCTTGATGTTTATAGACCTTGTTGTATAAGGCCTATATTCTGAAGGTAAATATCTAGAAGTACACAAGAAGTTTCCTTTGATATGATCTGAGGATATGTATTGGGTTTCCTTACAGACTGAGGAAGCCTCACTATAACATGTACACTGTTATGATTATATACTAAAAGTCAAATATTATATTTTCCTTATCTTCCTATGATTTGTACTTATATTAGATGACAACCTGTAGCATTTAAAAAACTGGATCTAAATTCTAAATTGATGAAAATAGTTCAAGGGTCCTCAGCTAACTGAGCCAATGTACAAATCAAGTGTGTTTAATAGCAGATCTTGAAACTACCTCTGTTCTAAACCTTCTGTCTAGAAGAGGCCTTTTCTCCTCTTCCAGACCAAACATGTTCTAAATGCTATTTTCAAGTTCCAACCTCTTACATGGCTCTTCTCATCCAGTATCTAATCTCTCAACCACCTCCTGCACATTGCCTCTATACTTACTTGGTCCTTCCAGATAACATTTTATAGTCATTACAAATGCAAAATCCCTCAAGTTAGCCCAACTTGAGGCTACAGTAAGTGTTCCACACACTAGAAATTCACCAGTGAAATTACTCAAAATATATTTATCAGCTTTATGTTCACTGACACCATTTTCCAGACTGTTATGACCTCTTAATGTTTGCTAGTTTCTTTAAGATATGTTTTATAAATAGTTAATCTATTTAAAGAGATATTTAGGCTTTTTAATATTTTGACTAACCTTAGTTCTGATAATGACTAAAGAAGTATCTATATTTAATATGAATTTCCCATTGGAAATCTTTAAAAGGTTCTTTGGTTCTAATTTTAGAATCATTAAACTTCTTTTATCCTAAGTTAGGTTTTGAGTCAAGCCTTAGTACCTGACAAACCTCTATTAATCTTGGAAGCTTCTCATGATGTCTCACAGTATCTATAAATAGCTCTATAATAGATATATTTAAGTACATGTCCTGTAGTATATAAACCCTCAACACTGCTCAAGTAGAAACCATCATTTCTACCTGGTTAGGTAGAGACTAAATAGACATCTTTATCATAATTAAAGTGATTCAGATATAAGTCTTATCAACTAAGCTCTCTAATTGCTCTCAGTTTCCAAGTCTTCTCTTATAGTTGTCAACTATTGCATATTTAAGGAACATTTGTTCAATGACTATAGACCTTGTTGTATAAGGCATATATTCTAAAGGTAAATTCTGGAAGTACACAAGAAGTCTCCTTTGATATGATCTGTAGATATGTATCAGGCCTCTTTATAGACTGAGGTAGCCTCATTATAACAGCTATCTGGAAGTTACTTGTGATGATGCCTAATCATGCTCACTCTAGCTACAAGTATACAACAGAGCATGCAAAGTCTCTAATCTAGTCTAATATTGTTCACAGTCCTTACTTGCTCTTGTCTTTGCTTGACTTTTAAAGATCAGCATCTTCAAGTCAACACTAGTATATTAGACTGAGTCTGGATAAACATCCTCTGCATTCAGTGCATTGCCACTAAGGAGGGATCTCTTACCTGGATAACACTACCAACTACCTTTTAGCTAATATTGCCATACATTTTATAAACTTGCCAACCTTGTCATTATCTACCTCCTCTCTACCTGTGGTTGAATCCAACATTCACTCACAAGCTGTTATCAATGTGAAATTTCTCCACTGTTATTACTCCAGCCACACTTTCCAATGCTAATCCACAAGCAGTGCCATCACAGTGGATGCTGATATTCATGCATCTTTTTCTTGTATTAACATGTTATGAATATTGAAGAGACTGAGACAACCAAGAACACTGAGATGACCAAGGAAGGCAAAGTGTTAGGAGGGGTTCCTTATCACCAGTTGCCTGAGCTTAAGCCAGGGGGTGGCTATCTCAGTAGAA
>JAEUWS010001020.1:0-30872 GCA_018524945.1 Podaxis sp. C-F-92630
GATTTTGGACATGCTAATCAGTGATCGGCCAGTGTCCAGCGGTATTAAATACTAAGCCTTGAGCCGATGCACCAATCTAGTGCTACAGCGGTCTTTTGAATAGTTGTAGGCTGCTGGACACACTATGGCTTACTCGAACTGCATAGCTGGATAACTCCAGCGTTCCTGTGATAAAGTGCATTCAATGTTCAGGACCTACACCATTCGGCCGAGTGGGGGACTGGTCTTTGTAGAATACCCACGCCTTATACCACCGATCCACTGTGTGGCTTGTACACGGCACAAAAAAATTACAATACTGGATATATTTGCATGATTGCGCGAAACCGGTAAACAGTCTGATTATCTGAAGTGATTTGTCGGGCGGAAGATCCAGTGGGACTTCCCTACTTGGCAGAGTACGCAAGGGTCGAGAAAGCCACCATCGGGATTCGAGAACTGCACATGGGTCCGATCTTAGGTGCGGAGGGTGGATGAACTGAAAGAGTGTTGGTGGGCAGCCCAGTGCAGAACAAAGCTCCATTTTCGTCGTAGTCCGAATAATTTACAGGCCGCTAGAGTCAATAGGAGACACTAATGTCATCTTCACCTTTCCTCTCTGCGTATTCTTGTCTTTCTCAATTTCAATGTTCACCACCACCTTATCAAATACTGCAATCATCACTTCCCCCGAAGGACCAGGGATTGTGATCGTATAATTGTCCGCATCAAACTTCGTGTCTCTCTTGAACATCACAAGGCCTTCAATACCCAACCTGCCCACTTATCAAGCATCGAAAACGGGGGAGGGAAGGGATATACGCACTTGGACACAAACACACTCAACCCATTTCTAAATGTTCTGATCACGAACGCCTCTTCCCTCACACCGCCCTTCCCCTCACGCTCAGTTCTTCCCTTCAGCGCTAACCCAACGTAGAACTCGACACTCGCCCGACCAGCCATTTGTGCCATGCGATGACGTCGATTAATGACATCCATGACGCGTTCGACGTGGGATTTTGAATGAAGCGAAGGGTGCAGGGGAGCGTAACCGATGGCAGCCGCGAGTTGTCTGTGTGCAAGGACATCTGTTCCAGACATGGGTGATGGTGTTAATGGACATCATGATGAGGGGAAAGATAGAACTACTTGCCTGCGTACCGACGGATGGGGCTAGTAAAATGAGTGTAAATAGGGCTTGCGAGACCGTAATGTCCAAAAGTATCTCTTGGAACACTGCCTGAGCAGAAGTACTCTGCGGAAAGCATGCACCGCGTTGCCATGATACGAACGAGCGTGTTGAATGCGGGTTCTTGTGGATCCTACCGTTCTCTTCAGGATCATATCGTACGCAGCGACTAACCAGAAAACACATACGACACATTTATCCAACGAATCCGCCAGCGCCCCCGAGCTCGATACATCCAACCCAATCCCCTTCCTCTTTAACAGAATGTCCTGCAACTTCTCGAAATTGGTCTTTGGTGGCGGCAAGTGTCTCCTCAGTACAGCAGTCTGCGGGAAGGTTTCTTGGATCTTCTGCGCAACGCTGATATTTGCGAGAAGCATAAACTCCTCAACGAGACTGTTCGTTTCGCGTAATTCTTTTTGCTCAACGTCGATAGGATCGGAGGATTCGGAACTGTCGAGGTGGATTTTGACTTCGGGAGAGGCGAGGTTGAGCGCACCGGCTTTCATGCGTTTTTCTTTGAGCTTCTTGGCGAGGGTATTGAGGAGGCGGATGCTGTGTGTAAGATCGTCTTGTTGCTTTCTATCATCAGAGATATGAATGGGTGAATGGTCTACGGCGATAAGAACACGTACGGATCATCCTTGCGAACCTGGGCTTCCTCGTAGGTGAAGGCTGCCTTTGAGGCAATGACGGATTTAGTAAATCGAACGTTAACAATCTCAGCGTCCGGCGTCAATTCCTGAGCCATGTGTTAGTATGCATTTCCTCAAGCGTAGGCTAAGAGCAATTCGTACCCATATCGCAGAGAATGCCAATCGTTCAACGAAAGGTCTGAGGGAGCATAGATTCGTGCCCAGCAATGCTGGTAACATATCTATGCGTTTATCGACGAGGTACACTGTCGTTCCCCGGTCTGCGGCTTCCTTGTCCATGGAGGTGTCTGCATGCACGAAATGCGACACGTCCGCAATATCTAGCGCCCTGGTTTAGAGGCAGTCACAGTCGAAAGCTCAGAGCACTTACGAACGCCCGCCTCGATATTACCATTGGGCAGGGGTCTGGCGTGAAGAGCATCATCGATATCCTGGCAACCTAGAAGCCCCATCAGGAGCAATAAGCTGTACTAGAAATGGTGAACTCACCGGGAGGATCAATGCTGCAAATCAGAAGTTGTCTCAGGTCTTCTCTATCCCGCCACGTGAGATTCCCGTCGCTCTTCGGTGGGACAACCCACTGATCGCCCTCAGGCGGCAGACAGTCCAGAATCGCCTTTCCGAACGGCCGGTATGGCACATCAAACTCCAACAGCAAGCTCTCCTGCTCCGCTTCCTTACTCTCCACCTTCCCAAGCGCCCTAACAAAATGTCCTTCAGGGTACCTCGAATTCACGTCCCAACGGTCGATTGTAACTAGAATCTTTTGTCCGATTAGCGTAGGAGCTTGCCTTGTCCTTAGGCGAATCCGGGGTAAGAGACGGGATACAGGTGTGGCAAAGACGGTTTGTTGAGAGAGAGAAGTAACGTTTTGGGAGCTGAGGGATGTGCTGTCGATATGGCAGACGTATGCGCGCCAGTTGCGCTTGATTATACCGACAACGCGACCAGTGGGTTGTTTCTCTTTGGACCGGGTAGTCTCTTCTGATTTGAGGAGGCGGGTTTCACGAGCTATGACTTCATCCCCATCGGACTCCTCGCCTTCATCCCCAGAACCTTCGACATCATCGTTCTTTAGAGTAGCTAGGATATTCTTAGTTGAGGAAGAGCGTGGTTGTAGATTAGACTCACTATCTTGATCCACAACCTCGTCTGCTGGTGCTTTCCATTCCTTTTCATCAAAGACTTCCACTACAACAATATCACCGTGAACGGCTCGATTCATGTTTTCTCGTCCGATGAGAAGAACGGGTTTGTTGAATGCAGGAACCGGAACATTACCCTGGTAGGAAGTGAGAGTCGGCGAACACATGTTCAAAGGAACAGTCTTACCTCGAGGTAGTTATATTGATTAGCATTGAAGTGACCTTGGTGGAGTTCCCCTGCCTTGACCCCCGCGATAAGAGTGGCAGTGGGCAGGTACTAGAACGAGTCAAGAAACGCATTTAAATTATCGTTATTTGCGTACCTCGGGATAGAGCGGTTGTTTCCCTCCGGCCGCTTTAATCGTTTCGGTATCGTCAGACCCTGTCGCAGAGAGCAGATCGAGAAGTTGATTGGCCTCGGGCATAGTCTCTACATATCTCCTGACTATTGCGAAGATCAAGCGCCCACTCTATTATTGCAGGGGCCCTAAGCTCACCGGAGATTGCGGATATCCCAGAGCTCTCTGCCTTTTGTCGATTTGCTGCGTCTTCCGTCATAAGGACGACTGTCGGAATTTTCGGTGGGGCTTGCCCACGGATTGGCGGCCTAGTGACTTGAAGATGGGTGTTGTACCATTCTGTGGCCTTTCTAATTCCTAAGAGTAAAGGATCAGCTTTGACCAGAGTAAACGAAACTGGAGTATACCTCGGTCATTGCGGTCGTTTGGAGTCTCGCTCTCTTCTCGGATTACTGCAGTTTCACTAGCCCGCTTCAGGATACGATTATAGAGTCGGATGGACAAGCATACAATCGATACTCATTGTAGAAGATCCAGATCTTCTTTTCCTCTACCTTCGTCAGCATCTTCATGCGATTGTACAATGGGAGCGAACGGTGTCGGACTTCTTCCATAACAGTTTGCAATAAGATAATCGGGGGCGTGAACAATGGCGATTCCACAAGATCCATCTATTTTGACATGGGTTGGTATCACAGACCTACAGGTGTGGACAATACGCACCTGCGATAGGAACACATTCGTGTCCGGCAGGATGAAATGACCATTAGGAAATAACGGGTGTGGTGCTCCAGCCACGGGAAGATTGATCTCGAGAGACGAGTGGCATACAATACAATTCTGAATACCACAAGCAACGTCGTCACGAAGGTATCGTTCACGGAGGACTGATGAACAATGAGATCGAACGTCAAACGAGAAGAAATACGCCCACCTTTGATGACCTTCCCTCTGGCAGTTTTTTTGAAGAACTTGCGCTGCGTAATAACAGCCTCTGAGCGAGGACGCTTCCTAATCGTGATTTGTTCCATAAAATTGTTGCCACTTCCACTGGACTCCAGGAAAAAGTCGACGAGTTCGTGATAACTTTGTCACTAGGGTTATGACATTGGAATGTGACAATTCGCGTGACCCGTCACTGATCCTCATAACGTCGTTCTAATGGTTCAAGCTCTCGAGTTTGACCCAGACTTAACTAGTTTAACTCTCAAACTTCGGGTGTATTGCAATAATCCGGCTCTTCCAACCGCTTTTTGACCAAAAACCGGTCCTGTCGAAAATCAGGCGCTCCTTATTATTACCAACTCGAAATTCCACCGGACATTGACAAGGGGCTTGCAACGACACGCCCATTTGGACAATGCAACGAACAGTGGAGGACGAGGATTCACACTTGACCCTGAAAATACCTATGTGGACTGCATCTCCGTGTCTTTTGTATCCGCTATTTAAGCCTGCTCTTGAATTGGTTTCATTGTTTTTCTTTCCTTTCTTTCTCCTTGTCGTACCCTTATCTTCCCTTCGCTCGGCTGGTTTCCGACTGCATTATTTTATATTCTATTTATCTGTTGTATCATTAAAATGGGTCGACCAGATTTCAACTGGCGCAAAATTGTCCGGAAGTGCGTTTTTAGCCGACATCACATCACAATGGGGCAACCTAACACAATTCCCCTAGTGTTTTTCGTCCACGTACGACCCATGGGCATATTGACACACCCACACCTGCCACACCGGTGAAATCTTCTACCAAGCTATTGAAGCCCTCGAGGTCTTTTCAATTTTTTCGTAACCTCTCGATCCACTTTTCTGAAGAAACCAGGGATGACACCTCTTCTTTCATGAGTCCAATGCCTAGAGAACTCCGGTCAACCTCACTCGAGAATGCTGACCTCCTTTCTCCCTTGGGCTCGGATGACTCGGAAGACTGGGATGACTCGGACGAGACTAACTCCGCCAGGATATCATTCATTGAGTGCAGCGAAATCATTGACACCTTCCCTGAACCACCCTCTATATTCCAATCCCAGATATCACCTTCACGACGGCATGGACTTGATCGGCCTCCTATACCTGCAGCATTTCTTGAACCCTCTCCAGACGAAAGATCCCATGACCGAGCCAGTTCCACCTGGCGTAATTTGAAGCCGGCCCATGGCCGCAGTCTAGCACCGCCCTCTCTATCTATCCGTCATGGCCCTCTGCAATACTCGACTACCTGCATTCCCTTTGATCTGCTTTCTCGGACTGATCAAATAATTCGTTTTAATGACTCCCCAAGTAACTCCAGCTTGCTGAGGTTCCCATCCCCATCTCTGGGATCGTCAACAAGCCTTCAGTTGTCACTCGCTTCCTCATCGTCCAGACCACGTCTTGCTCGTTCTCGGAGCTGCAATTTACTGTCCGGTCCCTGTACTTTCGAGACTTGTTGCGTTCTCTCTCGTTCGACGACTCTCTCCTCGCGGTCCCTGTCCACAAACACCTCACTGCAGGATCTGAGGGCCCCATCTCCCGCTCCAAGCCTGTCAAAATCCTCTCCTCCATCGTCACCCTCTCCTTCCTCTTTCCGACAGGTAATCCTCCGTGTACCAGGCTTGGAGCACAGATTGATGAAGTCCTCTTGCAGTACCTTCACCTCTGAGGATGGTGCAGCGAATGACGGCAATAGTCATGTGTCTTACGGACGATTCTGATATATTTTTGGGAGTTTCCTCTGTCCTCGTACGAATCACCTTCACCATAAATATACACTCGGCACCGGGCTTCCACTGCATTGTGTGTTGCTGTTTCAGTATCTTTATCCAATGTTCCTTAAAGCAGCCCGGTCACGTATATAGTCGCGGACATTCTTCGGTTACGATTCATGTCGATATTCTTGGACCACAAGCCCCACTAGCTATTGTGGGGAAGATAGCATTTATAGTTCGAGCAACAGCCTAATCACAACAATTACAACGATGCTTTTTACGGCACCTGAAGGTCAGTCGTTCAGTTCACTCACGGATTCCAGCCACAAAGTCCCTCCCACCCGCAGGAGATCCTACAATTCTCAAGACAGGTACAACACTTGACAGACGGTGATATCTTCTTTGACAACTTGAGCGGGACTGGTCCTCTTTTCTAAGTCAAGTAAAGCATTCTATCATTCTGCGTGCTCCCGTCCTCTCATGGGGTTATTCTCAATTGCAATCCGATTACTTGTAAGCTTTCATCGAGACCCGCAATGAATATAATGTAGGTCAAGGACCTCAACCTCCAAGCGCGCTTTGCTCTCCTTAGTGTCCTTCTTGCTTCCAAACGGTTAGAAGCTGGTCTCACCCTTCCGGATCTCTATCACCACTGCTTCGCCAAGCAAATGTGCTGCACCTTCACTCCGCCGCACTGCCTCGTGCGATTCAGTCAAACACTTCTTTGGTTGCGAACATCGATACAAACCAGCTTCACACGTACCACGTCGCCATCCTCACCCGAGGTGATTCCGGTGTCTTCGATCCTACGACTCGAAGTGAATTTGGCGATCTGCTAAATGACCTTAAAGGCAACGGTCTTGTCTGTTTGTCGTCTTCTGTGACCGCTTCGACTGGGCCTGCGGGTAGGAGGTCATTTACCTGATCGGCATCGTTTGGCGGTGGACTTGTTAAGGGTACTGCAGACAACGTTGGGAGTGTGAGACTGGTGGAAGGTGTTTGGTGTGACGAGATCCTGCGCGGTTTGGGCGTTAACACGACCCCGTAAGAGGATGCTGAAGTAGATATCTGCGAGGAGGCAAAACCAATCTAGCAGCGCGAGCAGGTTAGGATCGCGAGGGATGTTAAAGCTAGGGACATGGCTTCGTCGTCCAAGGGAAGCCCCGAAGACGTATTTAGCGGTACTTTCGAGCCCTACGCTGAGATTTACATCCGCATTGCTCTTCTCTCATTCTCACCTCTCTTCATTCTATGACTTACGCTTAATATTATGATCCATGCATCCCGTTCATCTTAACCAGCCTCCCTATTCTTACCTCGCATTCTGTTTTGACACCGCATATTCACATCATTCTCATTCTGGCATTTTTCACTTGTCGTTTTGTTCGTCTCGTTCATTGTTCTTCTGTCCCCCTTTGTCGTTTCGGCCTTCTGGTTCCAGTTTCACTCTTCGCAATTTCAGTCTTCATTCTTTATTGTTTGTAGTTCTGCTTAGCCATGCCAACCACCAGTGTTGCTTCGCTGCACTATATATCTGTAGAATTTCAATTATCCCCCTGTCCACGTACTATGCTGTTCCTTTCGTGTTTTGATTTGCGCGCCCCATGTTTATGCATAACTATACATAGGCAGGAAAGCGAAACGTTGAGGTATGTAAGAATATTTTAGCTTTGTAGCACTGTTAATATGAAGATATTACACTGACCAATCCCTTCGGCCACCGCGGCCTGCTGTAATGTTGCAGTAGGTGACTTCTCGTAGCATTTGAAAAACGAATTCGAATTCTAGATTTACGAAATGGCTCCTCAATCGATCAAACCGGCCTTCACACCGTCCCCTGCGACTCGTGGTTCAGATGTTGAAACCACCCGCGTTCTATATCTCACATCTAGAAGAAACTCGGACCCTCCTTCTAAACCAAACGACGTGGAGTTCCATGCACTGCTTCCAAATGCCACACCCCGGTGCCTCACGTGCCTCCCATCTAATCTTAGATGTCCATTTTGAACATTTTGACGACCTCTCCTTAGGCTTTCTGCACTTCAAGCAATTGTTACTGTGTCAAGCCCATGGTTGTCATTTGAGTTGGCATATAAAAGTTGCCTAATCAATACCTGGTTGGCATGAGATCGGCACTAGTTCTTGCGTGCTTGCTCGGAACCCTATACTATGGAGTGCCCAATGTTCGGGTGAGCCCCATGTTCGGATGTCACATCAGTCACTGCTTCCCAACCAAGGTTTTTCGAGCCAGCGTGACTGAGAGTGGCTTCCACCTCAACTGTCGCTCCCTGCAACGTTTTCGTGTTTTGCAGATAACGCGCGCACAATGTGCAGAGTATTTAATAGTCATTATATATGATTTTTTTGAATTTTATATTAAGTGTGAAGGACGATACAAATGTTTGTCCGAACATGAGGCTCATCCGAATATCGGGCACCCCATAGTAGTATTAATGCTGCTACAACAAGCATAGTCCCATTATCTCCCCCATAAATGACCTGTAAGTGCTGTTGGAAAGCTTGGATATAGGAAGTTTTCTCGAATCAGTGATATCGCCGTCAATCTAGCCATACTTTACTACATGGCCGCTATCCGGGTGGCTTCAACCCTTTTTCGCAATGGTTGAAACAGGGTATGTAAAAGATTTGACTGATTATCTGGTTTTCTAAACATTTCCCAAATTCAATGATCGTCGAAAATATTCAAGCTACCCAGACCGTGACTACTTAATACACTATTTCTATTAGCCAATTCTGGTCATTTGCAGTCACGATAACCACCATTGCCACATTGAATGACAGCATTAAGTTAGGTCGACGACGATGTCATTGACCTGCAGGACTATGTCTATGTTCGAAAAGCATTCCAGCATCATTAGCAGGGTCCTTGAAGATGGGGATGGAGTTGGCATGCTTTGCAGCAGCACCATTCATGCTGTGGAGTAGTGTGGAGACATCAGATTCATATTCGCCCCTAGGTCTTTGTCAGCGCCTGACTCAGACTGGTCTCATACCAGACCCACGAACTAGAGCACTTCGGAGATACTCTTTATTAAGGTCAAAATCATAGAGGCTTCCATGACTTCAAGTCCAGCCACTTTATGGGTTGGTTAGGTCTGAAATGGTGAGGAATATGATCGGGGAGGAAAGCGATGGTGATTCTAGTGTCGAGAGAACATGATTGTGAGGTGCTTTGAGGTGGCTGTTTATGATGGGGATTGGACGGGAAATGAGAAGAAGCACATAGAATGCCAGGGCCCGAAAACAACAATTAGAAAACGTCGTGTATTATCTAAAAGGGGCAGTAGGGTGGAGTGGGGAAGAGGCGTCTTCCAGATGAAGCACATAGAATGCCAGGGCCCGAAAACAACAATTAGAAAACGTCATGTATTATCTAAAAGGGGCAGTAGGGTGGAGTGGGGAAGAGGCGTCTTCCAGATGAGATATTTAGAGCGGGTCCGTCTCAAGACTCGACTCGCAGGGGTACCCGATTTAGACATCAGTTTGGTTAGCTGAGGATCCTTAGCCTGTGTTCATATATTTAGAATGTGCATTTGAATTTTCAAACGCTACGGATGATCATCTAGACTTGGTATGTGCATATCAAGTATGTAAATACAGCACTTGAACATAGGTTGCTGTTGCACCATTTTACATGGCAGAAACAATGCCCGATATCCATATTAGCCCCCTACGGCCAGGCCTATTATTTATACTACTACCAGAGCGGCGAGCCATTTATTATAACATATTTTTCCCACGCCTGATGTGTTTCGTTAGGCCCACAGACCTCGATGGCTTCCTTCCGCGGGGAAAACTTACAAGGCTAGTAGGCATCTCTGAGAGGACGTCACTCAAACTGTACAACCGCCTCAAGATCTAACCAGAACACCCTGAAGCCCCACCGAGTCCCGTTGTTTGGAAGAGCCCCTATTCGCTACGGGAATGGACATGTAAGGTAGGGTGCAGTGAATTTTGTTGCGTTTTTCGCCTCCGTGGGGATCATCGCACACCCGGAGTTACTCAGACAGAACGAATGTGTTCCACGTTATTTGCTTTGTTCCTTTAGGCGTGCCGAGGCGCATCCCAGGATCTCGACATATATTGGTTTTGTCCAGTTTGAGTATTTTCGGTTCCATATTTGCTCGACTGCCTGCCATACTTCATGTTGGCCCGAGGTTCAGCACTGGGTTGTTATGTCCTCCATACTCTCTATCCCTCTGCGTGGCTTGCAGTGGGCCCTGCTGCACATGTTGGTCCTGCGTTTAGCCATCTTTTGTCTACTTTCTGGGTTCCTTTGATTGTTTTGCACAGGAATTCCCCCTGAGTTCTTTCCGTTATTAATTTGCCGTAGTTTCGATTAATAAAGTTCAACATTATAGAAGATGATCTTGAAGTCAATGGCTTACTCATGCGTTCAACACAAGACAAATCGATATGAGCCAATCCGAAACACGACTGATGCAAACGATGGCAGTATATGGTTACGCTCTGTTACGCTACTCAGGTTTTTTCAACGCGGATAGCAGTCGATGCTGCCGCTAGATCTGGCCTTCTATCAGAAACAAAGTCTTCTAGTTGAGTGGCAGCCCTTGGGACCTACTAACATCTGATCCAGAACGATTTGGAGGAGGCCTCATGTACGGACACGTACAGTTCGGAGAATTATTAGCAGCAATGCCCTAATTGTGCTGGCGAAATAATCCTAAATATAGGTGCACAAATGACCTATAAAGACCGCATGAAAACTGCTGGGGCTCCTCAGAATCCAAAGCACCTCGCTCTAGTAAGTGTACTCTCGTCCTAATCAACGGCATCAAGCTGATGGTGCTTCATTATGAGTTGGAAACTCTTGATTTCATTGTAGGCTCACCCGACTGGCCCAGACATGCTGCTGTTAACGTTTTCATTCCAGGCACGAAATGAAGTTCACCATTGCCGTTGCTTTCGCTGCATCTCTCTTCGCCGTCGTCTTGGCGAATCCCGTTGAGGGTCTCGCTGAGATTGGTGCTCGTCAGGCTCCCAACTGCTTCTGGAGCGGCACTGCGCCCTTCTGCGCTGGTGCTTGCCCGACAGGCTATACTGACAGCGGCACTGACGGCTGCGGTGATGGCGCTTGCTGCGTGACTGGATACAAGAAGTACTGCTGCAAGTCTTGAATGACTGACAGTGATGGTTGAAGTGTTGGCAAATGAAGTAAACAGAAGTCTCTTGGCTCGTGTCTCGCCTTGTATATCTCGTATCCTGTGTATCTTGTGCCTCTTTTGTGAAATTTGACTGTGACGCGTCTTCGGTTATTCTTGATTTGGAAAGGTGTCGGCGGCCGTCTAGCAATGCTTACAGCGACAGTGCTCACAAGATAACAGGTCGAAGTTAACGGTCCCCATTGCTCCTTCCGGTGTTGGATCTTGGTCGGAGCCTTTTAAGTAGTATATGCTACGGTTCACAGCAAATGTTTGCTCACGTGGCAAAACCAGCACGGAGGTGTAGACATTCAGCAGAGGTGTCTCTGATGTTACATGAGTTATTATTAGAACATAGTCGAGATAACTTCGCACATAGATCGACCAGTGTCTAGCGGTATTAAATATTAAACCTTGAGCTGATACACCAATCTACAGCTACATGGTCCTCTGAACAGCTGAGGATGTTACGGAACACACTATAGCTTGCTCAAACCAGCTGAACAGCGCGAAGCCGGTAAGTTGGACTTCCCTGCCTGGCAGAGTACACAAGGGTTGAGAAAGCCACCATCAGGATTCGATTTGCTGCGCACGAGAGCTGCACATGGGTCTGATCTTGCTTGGGTGCGGAGGTGGACGAAATGAAAGAGTGCTGGTGGCAGCCTAGCGCAGAGGCCTCGTTTCGTCCAGAGCAGCATGTATGACGTCATTGCCATCCCGGATCAGAGTTCTATGTATCACGGTGTTAGTTTTTATCGTGGTCCAGATGAGCTACAGGCCACTAGAGTCAATAGGACACTAATGTCCCTTTCACCTTTCCTCTCTGCGTATCCTTGTCCGCCTCGACTTCAGTGTTCATCACCACCTCTAGTGCTTAGGCGCGACGGGCAAGAAGTAATAATAATAAATATGTGGTGAACGACGTTACGACGACATGAATAAGCGGGAATGGTTGACTGGGGGCCAGGGAGCCTCCAAAAACCGGGGTTGCCAGGCGAAGGGGGGAACGCAGACGGGTTACCCCCGCACATCCCGTCCTTGCTTCGCCATGTCGTTGTTCTGTTGGGTGTGGTAGGTGGGAGAACTTTTGTGAGTGACGTCGTAGTGGAGAGGTTTGGCGCGAGGCAGGCATCATGCTGGCGAGCGTCGGACATCGAACATTGGATTGCCCGAACGGTATTATGCCCGTGACCCGTCACGGCGCACAGAGAATTGCACCTGCTTCCTTTCGTCGTCAGGTGCGGTACCTATCAAAAACTGCAATCGTCATCTCCCCGGACGGACCGGGGACTGCAATCATGTAATTCTCCGCATCAAACTTTGTGTCTCTCTTGAACATTACAGGCCTTTCAATATCCAGCCTACCCGCCTATTCAGTATCAAAATCAGGGGGCAAAAGGATATACGCACTTGGACCCAAACGCACTCAATCCATTTCTGAATGTTCTACAGTTGCCTCTCTCTTAACCCATAGCTCTCGGTGGAAGGGTGGAGCTATGGGTTATTATAGAGTATGGGTTGTCAGAGAGGTCCCGCTATTAGCGCCAATAAAAATCATTGAACTTTTTTAATATTCTTTTTGTGCTATATCTATGTAAAAGTCCATTTAAGACAATTAGACAAGGGACAAATACTGATAGTCACAGAGCAATCATCTCGATGGCCTGCAATGACAACTGGTTCCAGTGAGTCATCATCAATACTGCCATTGCCACTATTGATTTCAGTACTCTGCTGTGCCTACTTGCACCTCTCATAGTTTGAGGACAGCTGTGTAGATGTCATTTCACCCATAACATGTTTTTCCTCAGTGTGGTTCAACATTCCAGAGTGACATGTGGTTGTCCTCTACAAACATCAGGAATTTGAGAGCATGAAGGTCCTTTTCTATGGCTTCAGGTGGAAGGAGTGGGTGGTTCAGAAGCACTGAAAATTATTTCTATGGCTGCTCAGTGCTGTTGTTAACATATGAGACCAGCCTTCTTGGACATGAAGACCCTGTTATCAGTCATGTTAATATAAAATTGCTATATAAGTCATGGGTGCTATGGGATTTTGAGCTGAAATACCTATGGGTTATGGGGTATGTGAAGCTATGGGGTATGGGCATGGAACCCCCATGTACCAACTTGGTGGAAGGAAAATTCTATGGGTTACAGCAGAGTATGGGTTATCAGAGGTATGGGTTAAGAGAGAGGCAACTGTAATGACAAACGCCTCTTCGCTCACACCGCCCTTCCCTTCCCTCTCAGTTCTTCTCCTCAACGCTAATCCGACGTAGAACTCGACGCTAGCCCGGCCAGCCATTTGTGACTATGCGATGACGTCGATTAATGACGTCCGTGACGCGTTCGGCGTGAAATTTTGAATAAAGAGAAGGCTGGAGGGGAGTGTAGCCGATAGCGGCCGCCAGTTGTCTGTGTGACAGCGTTAATGGACATCATGGTAAGGAAAAGACTAGAATCACCCACTCGCGTATCGACGGATGGGACTAATAAAATGAGTGTAGATAGGGCTTGCGAGACCGTAATGTCCAAAAGTATCTCTCGGAACACTACCGGAGCAAAGATGATCTGCGGAGAGCATGCACCGCGTTGCCATGATACGAACGACAGTGTTGAACGTGGGTTCTTGTGGATCCTACCATTCTCTTTAGTATCACGTCATACGCAGCGACCAACCACAAAGCACATACCACGCATTTATCCAACGAATCCGCCAGTGCCCCCGAGCTTGACACAGCCAATGCAATCCCCTTCCTCTTCAACAAAATATTCTGTAACTTCTCGAAGTTGGTCTTTGGTGGCGGCAAGTGTCTCCTCAAGACAGCAGTCTGCGGGATGGTCCTTGAGTCCTCTGCGCAACATTGATATTTGCGAGAAGCATGAACTCCTCAACGAGACAGTTTGTTTCGCGTAATTCTTCTTGTTCAACGTCGATAGGATCGGAAGATTCGGAGCCGTCAAGATGGATGGCGACTTCGGGAGCGGGGAGGTTGAATGCACCGGCTTTCATGCGCTTTTCTTTGAACCTCTTGGCGAGGGTGTTGAGGAGGCGGATGACGAGGCTGCGTAAGATCGTCTTGTTGCTTTCTATCATCCGAAATGTGGATGGATGATTTGTCCTTGCACAAACCACGTTCATCGTGTATATACACTCGACACATCGGACTTTCACTGGATTGTGGGCTGCTGTCTCAGCTTATTTACTCAATCTTCCCTGGAGCGGCCCGGACACGTATACAGTCACGGACATTCTTCGGTTACGATTCATGTCGATATTCTTGGACCACAAGCCCCACTGGCTATTATGGGGAAGACAGTATTTATAGTTCGAGCAACAGCCTAATCACAACAGTTACAAGGATGCCTTTTATGGGACTAAGAAGGTCAGTCGTTCAGTCCACTCAC
The DNA here is from genome assembly GCA_018524945.1 of Podaxis sp. C-F-92630. Classification (NCBI taxonomy): domain Eukaryota; kingdom Fungi; phylum Basidiomycota; class Agaricomycetes; order Agaricales; family Agaricaceae; genus Podaxis; species Podaxis sp. C-F-92630. Next base: position 14,552 of record JAEUWS010001020.1, read on the forward strand.
ACGGATTCCAGCAACGAAGTCACACCCGGTAGCCTTCCATCCGCAGGAGATCCTGCAGCGGGCCGCAATGTATGAATATAAAGGCGGCAGGATCTAATCCTAAGCTAGCTCAGCAACATACAAACTTGAACAATGCTGAAAACACTTTTGGGCCTTCTGGTACTCGCTGTCTCTTCTTATGCAGGAAGCGACTGCACGGGAACCATCAATTCCATGGCTGGTGGGTGTCGATCCCGTTCCCTTCCTGGGCGAACGGACGTTGATCGTGCACTGTTTTAGACGTCGCCGCAGCTGTTCAATGCACTACGGTCGTATTGAATAGCTTCACAGTTCCTGCAGGACAAACTCTCAACCTCAATCTTCTCACCGGCACAACGGTCAATATGAGTGCGTCTTTTGTTTCTCTATACCATTCCCATTTCATGACAGACACAACACACGATAGACGGTGATATTTTCTTTGGCAACCTGAGCTGGGCAGGTCCTCTTTTCCAAGTCAGGTAAGCATTTTATCACCCCGTGTGCTCCTGTCCCCTCATGGGACTGTTCTCAGTGGCAATTCGATTACTTGTAAGCTTTCATCGAGGCCTGCAGTAATTATAACATGTTCATGAGCAATAGTTAACGGAAACGGTCACAAATTCGACGGCGGAGGACCTTTCTACTGGGTAAACCTCAATACAAATATCCGAGCACCCAGAACGTGCTAACAATAGAATACAGGACGGCCTCGGCGGAGGAGGAGGCGTAGTCAAGCCAGCTCCGATGATGAAGTACGTCCTGGTGAAAGTCAACCCGAATCTCTGCTCACTGGTGTCAACATAGGATCAGGATTTCCGGCACATACTCTGTGCGTCTTCGCAACGACTTCGGACCTATGCTTGTATTCACGGTAGGGTTAGAATGTCAAAGTCGTGAACTCACCGGCTAGAACCTACTCCGTTTCCAATCCCGGTCCTCTGGTTATGGATAGGCTGACGATTGATAATTGTGAGTCTCTCACTCATGGCATACCTAGGTAGACGCACATACTAACCGGTCACTTATAGCCCTTGGCGACTTACCCAACTCGAAGAGCAACGGAAAAGCAGCTGGTCATAACACAGACGGGTTCGACGCAAGCACCACGGACTTGACAATCCAAAACAGGTATAGCCTTCAATTTCTTGAATGATTTCCCAATATGATACACCCTCTGCAGTGTTGTAATGAATCAAGTGTGTATCCCACAACCCAAGATTCCCCATGCTCACGAGCCCAAAGGACGATTGTCTCGCCATCAATCGCGGCGCTAACATTGTTTTTAAAGGTAATACCTGCTCCGGAGGACATGGAATTTCGGTCGTGAGTTCCTTCTTCCAACTCTCTGTCCACGTGGAAAACGAATTGGGAACTTAGGGCTCCATTGACTCCGGAGTGACTGTGAATGGCATTCTCATCTCCGGAAACACAATTATCAACAAGTAAGGACCGTACATTTTGCTTCTCCATCACCTCATTTTAACGGAATCCCAGTGACCAAGCCTTACGCATCAAGACCATCGTTGATGCTACTGGTAGCACTGTCACTAATATTACATACTCAGTAAGTTCCAGCTCTCTAACAAACAACCTCAGGCAATAACCTGTATATATGGAGGGTAACACCGCGACTGGTATGAGGAGATTCGGCGTAATCATCGACCAGGTCCTAACTTCGTTCCACCAAACTTGAGATACCACTAATGCTCAGATTAGAGTTACCCATCAACCCTCGCTACGCCTGGAAATGGCGTCAAGATTTCTGTAGACTCGTTACTTCAACATCGTTGTGCTGATCGCTGATTTCATCCCCACAGGCTGTCAACTTTGTTTCCCCCCAAACCTCGATCTCAGTCAACAGTGATGCCCAAAGGGTCGCCGTCAATTGTGGCGTAGGTTCTTGCACTGGTGAGTGATGCAGCTCATGGTTTTCGCTGTAATATTCATACGTCGATGCTCATAGGCACGTGGAACTGGTCGAACTTAAAAGTATCTGGAGGAACCGCAGGTAAGAGCCAGTCCGGGTTATCTCAACGACGTCAATAAATCCGTCAATTCCTAGGCAAAATTGTGAATTTCGGTGGCATCACTGGCTTCAGCCAGTAGGGAATGGATTATGTTACATCGTGTACACGGACTGTGTCCTAGTCTTGGTCAAGTGGAAAAAGAAAGAGTGTTTTTGTCAAAGTGATTGGTGTTACTTAACCGTTAATCTACAGTAACTTCGACCCCAAGGGCACTGAGACGTTCCACCAGTGACTCCAGGTGTTTGCACTTCAGCAAGCGGACAACCTTCATCGGTGGACGCTTCGATACGAATGAAACGAGGCGACCTGGGATGTGAATACCCTCGCCTCCTCTAAAATCAACGTGAGTGAGAGTAACCTCCTGGAGTCCTTGAAAGGACATAGACCTGCAGTCACCGTCGGGGGTGGGTGTCACTGCATCGTCCTCCTCCTTGTGTACGCCGGTGTTCCCTGCTTCCAGAAGTCTGAGCAACTCGTACGCTGCCGTCGTTTCCTGCAACCGTAGATTCCGTATCTCCTTTCTTATCAGCAGAGGGCTCATGAAAACGCGGAACCATGCATCAAATTGTGGGTTCATTGAAAGGTGCCTCGACAAGGACATCGTGAAGGCCGCAAATCCACCCTTAGCCTGGAATCTGATATTCGTGGCTACTAAAAGCCCCTCCATGATGGAACCAACAACATCGATCTGTCGCTGGTAACAGTCCAAATACTTCAGATGGATGTCCAATTTTACCACCTCTTCCTCGAAAACCTGCAGATAAAATTGACTTGCGGACGGCTTGAGATATATAGATCGGTTTGTAGCTGATCGGGAGGGAGTGGTATGTGATTGATCTGACCTGAGGAATCCAACAACTGCATCGAGAGTTGGACCCACCGCTGCATCATGGGTCTCGAACCGCAGGACACACGAAGATGGAATGATGAGCCCGCGAAAGATAGAGCCACACGCGAAATGGGCGCCCCTAAGCTCTAATTCTCGGAGGTAGGGTAGAGGAAACGCGTTGTACGGCAAAGAGACCGAACTGGGTTCTCCACCGGAAAAATCATCTAGAACGCCTTCCTCCCTAATGCAGCTGGCCAAAGACAGTTCTTGGAGGTTGGGGAACTTGCGGATCGCAGTTAACCAATAAGACACTGGTTTCGACCCCCAACCATGCGTGGCATATAGGCAAGTCAAGGTCGTCATTGGGTGTGATGGAAGAGGAACGGATGGCCCGTTGAGGTAGAGGCGGCGAAGCCTTGATGGCAAAGTCGCGGACAAGGAATCTCTCGACCAACCCTCATTTATGTCCCCCAAGTGAGAGTGGGAGATATTACACGTCACTAGGTCCAGGTCCTCCAAGTCATCAAGCTCTCGCAATTGGCGCAAAAGCTTTCTGGCGAGATATGAATCTTGTACATTGGCATAGAGTCCCCGAATCCGATGTCCGCACAATACGAGAGCAACGTGTTCCTCTTTCGCTCCCGGAGGTATGAAGATGTTGATTGGTCGATCCCTGCTGCGCCTGAGTACCTCCCCGATCCAGCAACTCCCGGAGGTTAAGTCCACAGCGTTGCACCACATATCTGGGCATCCTAGAGCGATTTCTCGCCATCGATGACAAACTTGGGCCAAGTATCTCTTGGTGGTACAATATTTCTTGATTAGTACAGGGTATTTGGAAGCATGAGGTGGCAGAGTGCCCTTCATGAAGATCTGATATAGGAGCTCATAGGGCAGCCGCGAGACCGGTTGTTTGTCATTGTGAATTCGGAGTTGATTTAAGTTCCCTCCTGGTTGTTCCTGCTGCCGCTGCTTCTTTACGTTAGTCTTCAAGTACTGTTAGATAACCTGAATATTTCGTGGGCTTTGAACCTACCGGCTGCACATGGACTCGAGTATTCACGATCTGTTGAGCTGACTATATACCAAGTCAGTTGGATTGTCATGAAGATTCACTATCACGTACTTGGGACTGATGATCGTGCCTGCGATGATAATGACGGAGCTTGCACAGCGACTGGACGAGTCTTAAAAGGTGTCGGAGGATGCGAGTGAGTCGACTCGGACTTTGAGAAGTTAAAATCATTACAAGAATTGTGAACAACACCTGGACCTTTAAGTAGCAGAGGGCGCTTAATGTGCCGATTGTGGGTAAAACCGGGTCCCAGGGACCTGAACCCCAATTTGAACCGCCTCATGTTCCAAGCATGTTTGAACCCCCATCATGTCTTAATCATAGTTCGTTGATCCTATCAAATACTGTCGAACATTGAATGTGAGATATCGGGTGTTTTCCCTCGTTTCCCCTTCGAAATTTCACATCATAGTCTTCCTTATTGATACCGTTGTTCAGCCTTGAACGCTTGACCTCTGATAGACGCTTGGCTATCGCATCATGACAATCGCAGCGTTCTATCAGGGGGAAATATAAAGCCAGCAACTCGTACTATTAGTAGATGGTACTGTATTAGTCCTACGGGAATAAGACGGCATATTATAACGCCTATACATCTCTGTGGCGAGCAAGACGGATTGAAGAGAAAGATACCGATTCCTTGAACATGGGCTAACTGCCGACATGAACGCGGGTAACAATATATGGGCGTCAATCTCGGAAGTCGTCGGAATGCACTTTCACACCCTTGTTATCGTCTTCCCAGATGTTAGTGTAGGCATAACTCACAGACGTTGTGCCCGTGCTGTAGCCGACTTCTTGAGCACATCATTAAAACGATCGTAGCGTGTTGTGATTTGAGCAGTGCTGTGGTCTATTGCCTTTGACAATCGCAGAATCTTGACCACGGGTCAGCCAGTAGGCGTTAGAAGTCAATACTCCTATGCATAATAGGTGTGCCGATAAGTAAGTAGGGTCGTAACTACAGCAGACAGCTCATCTACGCATTTACTAGTTTAATGAGGTGTAGATGTTGCTAATCAGCCCACGCTGACTTGCACACCAAGCGTGCACAACTGGTCCACTGTCGACTGTGAATACGTACAATTGATCAGCCGTATCACCTTCATCTTGGGACACTTGCTGACGAAGGCAACTAGACGATCTGAAGTCTCCCCATAACCCACCGATTCACTGAGTTGAACTTGGAGAAGGGAAATCCGCTGGAGTTCGGGAGGTATGGTGTTGCGGGTTGCAATATCTTGATCGTTTGATATTTCGGCGTTTCCATTCTGTGACCCACCCTCTCCTGTTATCGAAAGAAGTCCGAATAACTCGGACGCAGACCTGGTTCCCTGCACCCGTAGGTCCCGAACCTCCCCCAGGACCAATGAGCAGAAAAAAGTGGCAAGTTGCGTACGGGATTGTGAACATGTAGAGAGGGCGTTGGATATACACACTGTGACAGTAGTGAACCCATCGTAGGCCTGAAACCTGTTGTACATGGCGTCAAGAAGACTTTGCGCGACTGAGATCGCAGTATTCGTCCTCTGGTTATAGTGCTGTGAGTATCGTAGCAGAATATCCTGCTTCACGATCTCATTCTGATAAACCTGTAGTCGGGTGCGTGGGACGAAGACTTCGATGTACAGGGATAAGTTATTTGCCGGGTAGGTGGGGGAGGTAGAGGGTTGCCCGTCGGACCGTAGGAATGTAACGATAGCATCCAGAATAGGACCAACGCCTGCGTCGTAGGTGTCTATTCTCAAGGTGCATGGTCGTGGTATGACGAGATCTCTAAAAAAGGAGCCACATGCAGAGTGATCCCCTTTGAGCTGCAACTCGCGAAGATGGGGCAACGAGACGAGATATGACGGGAAAGGGACCAAGGCACCGTCGCCATGCAGCGGTGGGAGATAGGTGATATCGTCCTTTTTTATGCAATCAATCAAGGCCAAATCCTGGAGCCCAGGGAGATACTGAATCGCTTTCAGCCATTGGCTGGCAGTTTGTTTCCCCCAATGCTTTGTGATATAAAGACAAGACAAGTTCGCCACCTTGTATGGTGGAAGGGGAATTGATGGTCCATTCAAATATAGTCGTCGAAGTTTTAGCGGAAATCCTTCAGCTGGACGACATCTTGACCAGGAGGCCTCCCTGATGCGGACACATCTAGGTAGAGAATCCGTAACAAGATTCAACTCCTCAAGGCCTCCAAGCTCTTCCACCATGCGCAAGACCTTCCTGGCGAGGTTGAAGTCTCGCAAATCCGCATATAGTCCTCGAACGTTCCGCATACGCAGGCCCTGAATGAGGGCTATACGTTCCTTCTTTGTTCCTGGAACTATATAGACTGTGATCGGTCTATCACGACTGCGTTTGAGGACCTCGGCTGTCCAGTAACTTCCGGCGGTCAAGTCTATAGCGTTGCACCACATATCCGCATACTCCAAAGCGATCTGTCGCCAACGGCGGCATACTTGGGCCAAGTATCTCTTGGTATTGCAGAATCTCTTAACGAGACCGGGATAGCTTGCTGCATCGGGAGGGAGAGTGCCCTTCGAAAAGATCTGGCATAGGAGTTCGTTGGGGAGTTGAAGGACGAGTGAATTGTCACTATGGGCTCCAAAGTGATCCACACCGCTGTGTGATTCCCAGTGCTGGGAGTCCTGTTGAACAACGACCTTGAGGTGTCGTCAGCTCACTCGAGTTCTACATTTCTGAGTTCCGAGCCTACAGGTGGAACGATGTCAACGGTCTGTGGAGTTATAGGCTGTTTAATTGTGTCATTATATTTCACAAAGCAGCAGTGACAATAACACGCATACTTGCGAGAAGGCTGTTGTACGCTGTCTGCAACGATATCGGTCGGTTTTGAACAACTTGCGAACGGGTTTCGAAAAGAGCTTAAGAAGATTCATAGCGCAAGAATAGCATCATCGTCAGCGGGCCAGACTTATTCGTGGTTGGCGCAGGACGGAAGCAAGGCACTGCTGCATGATGGGGAGGATCTATCCGGGGTTTGCCCAACAGTTGTCAGTTAGAAACACAGCCACCGTTTCAAGTTGTTTTGGCTGGCCTCTTTCCGGCCATGGTACGAAAACCTCACAGCGACGGTCTGGACGATGGTCTGAACGTTGCATTTACAGTGCATCTTACGGCAGGCGACCAACATTACTTTGGGAGCTCAGAAGTAGCCAGTAGGGTCACAGCTGAAAGCGAAATATAATCCGATCACTACCATATCCGCTTTACCATCGTATACCTCGTCAAGTCCTCCAATTTCACCCGTTCTTTCTTGCTCAATTCCTGCCCTGGTTTATTCTCTCCCATCTCCGATAGCCGCGGAGCATCGTCCTGGTCGTCGTCAAGGTATTTCTTCAAATTCTTGTTGTATTTCTGACGGATACATCGGTTAAAAAAGACTGAAACCCGAGCTGGTGTCCACTCACTCGTTCTTCCTCGCCCTCGCCGATAGGATCTCGGCCGAAGTTGTTGACAACGTCCGCAGCTTCCCGTTCCTCCATACCTGCCTGTCTCCGTGTAGCATAAGTTATTAGGTTCACACCCAATATAATTTTGATTACAACGGCGCTAGTGAAGGTGTTGGTGGGCGCCAAATTCCAGAGAAGAGATAACAGGAAACATACCATAACCAGAATAGCACAGCCATTACGCCTAACGTCGCATACTTGATAGCTTCGGCACTTCTGAACGACAGTGAGAGGGCATTGAAATTAAGGTTATAGATCGAAAGAAGATGCCGAAAGGAGAATGGAAGCGTTTCATGGTCGGAGAACATGAGGCTGATCGACTGCGATCCGACGAGAATAACCAACACTGCAAGAGGCAGCGAGGCGAACCCTAGCCGCCGTGCGACGAGGGGGGACTGGTCCACGTATGAATGCTAAATAGGGTGTGAACACGTGTGACAATAGAATGATTAACGGGTATGGGTACCTTCCTGGCGCCTCTCCTGCCGACGGCGCTACCACTAGTAAGATCACGACACAGGACGTCTGTGTAGCGCTCATATACCGATGGCCGAATGTGGTTGAACTTTGTGATAAACGCGTGCTTTAGCCAATCTACCAGCATTTCGGAGCACATCACTGTAAGCACGGGCTATACACGTGCGATTAGTATCATGAAGAGTGTTAGCCAACACCTGCACACACATAAGAGATGGTCCATAGAACGTTATTGCCTCTGAACCATCCGAAACTCTTGGGCAAGACGAATCCACCAGAAAAGTCGAATTCAGATCCGCTGAGTTCGATCAGATTCCGGAATGCCACGACTCCGAGCATCAAAGCAAGAGTGAATCGTTCCACAATGTCTACAATACCAATTGTATGGGTGAGCGTAGTTCAGAATGACTAAGATCGTTGAAAAATTCACCTGCGCATGTTATCTGAAACAGATTGTCTTTTTCGAACTTCTTGAACACACTGCCTTTGATTTCCACAAATTGATTAGAAACGAGGAGCGTTAATAGGGCATGGTCGTAGGAATTGATGGCCACATTGAGGGAGATGAGTTGATAAACCATAACTAAAGCATGAGCAACTACCTTGTGTCAGTGTATACAACTACGCACAATGGAGGGTTTTGGCTTACCATTATACATCGTTGCAAGAAAGAAATACAAGAAGGGTGTGAGAGTGTTCGTCGTCATCGGTATTCTATGGGAGAGTGGCTCAAGTGTTGAACGCGAGAACAAGCAGTCGAGAATATCTTGTCCTATTGACGCGCACAGTCTATCCGCAATCTGCGTGTTTCATCTGAGAAAGGTGATATACCACAAGGCACACGGAAACTTACCTCAAGGGCATTGAAAATGACATAAAGTTTAATCGTGTCTTGTCCTCGGATGGTATGATAAATTTTGCTAGCATCAGTTAAGGGTGTCAATATTAACAAAGAAATTAGGAGCAACAACGCTCTGAGAAGGTCGGCTTTCTGAGATGGCGGAAGCGGAGGTGCAGATCTTCTGAATAGATTGGTTACGAGTCGGATGAAGGCGAGACTGAACCGGATAGGGAGAATGGTGAAGGTGTATAAAAAGCTATCCAAGCATAGGATGAACCCAAATCCTATAATCTAGGATTTCAAATTGAATGAGAAACAATCTTTCGCAGAGAACAAGGGGTGCACCTTTTCCATAGCGAGCGGTATATTCAAGAAATTACTAACCCGCTCCCACTTCAATTCCTGGTGCGAGTCGAAGTCTGTCGCTAGGAGCTCCTCGCGAAGATAGTCCCACAACGAGAAAGGCGCTGGCTCATAGTTCTTGCTTTCTTCTTTTACGTGTCTGCGTCGTGGAGGTGCAGCTTGCAACATGGGTGTCGGTGCCGCTATTGGAGCTGGGGGTTTGCTCAGAGGAACGGATGCTTCGTTTTCGTCATATGGCTTTGAGGATAAGGTGGGTGTGGCTGGGAGGGATGCGTACGCCGTAGGAGGGCTGCGATGCCTCGCCTGAAACCCAAAGTCGTTTTGGGTACCACCGTTGACCAGAACGTCCGAAGTTGAACGCCCTCTGCGCACCAGTTCCCTCCTCCAATCAACCTCCATATCTACGTCAGACCCATCTGTATAATACGCTCGGTCATATATATGGGCCAGGCGCTGCTCTCGCGGAGGGCAGTTCAGTTGCGAGGGCTTTGATGACTCGCCAGTCTTGCCGAGTGCTGGGGCTGAAGGAAACGCATGGGGAACGTGTTGTCCTTGGTTATCGCGGTTTTCACGATTTGTAAGCGACGCAAGGATGGTGGTGTCCTGGCTGCCAGATGAAAACCTTCGACGTGGATCCCTGGACTTGCGGGGTGAAGACGATGTCGTCATGTGTGTAGGAGACAACAAACAGGATCAAATTGAAGCTGGTCTCTAGAAGGACAGACCCTGGCTGGGAAAAGGTTGGCGAGGACAGTTCACCCTAAGCACCCTGGAGAAATAAGGTAGATAAGGAACTAGGGGTGAAGTTCGTCTTAGGGGCACAATGCAGTCCCGACACGTCTCTAGATCACGTGGAGACTGGAACAAAGTCGGGAATATCATACAAGGAGCATAAACCGTTCATTTTACAATCTGGTTTTACTACAAAAGTCCAGATCCATAGAGCTACAGTGTCCGTAATCACTAGAAATCAAAGAATGGGATATCGCGAAGGAAGATCATTAGCGGGAGTAATGCATCTATAGTATTGGGGGATCGGGGGAAATCATCAAAATCATCACGAGTCCTGAAAATCAAAATCGTCGACGTAAAGGTGGATCATCTTCTAATATGCGCTCCTTCGCCTTCCATAGCCGCCGAAAATCCCACAAGCTGAGGCACAGAAGCCCAGCAAAAGCGCGACAAGAGCGCCCAAAGTAAGCCAGTTAGCATTGCCGTATTGAGCTGGCAGGCCGGTATCGCGATAGCGGCTGCGAGCGATCCCAAAGAGAACCATGTCGATTACCCACGCAACCAGAGTAGTTAACGCAGCAAGACCAGCAACCAGGGTCATGAACACAGTACCAACACGGGTACGGGCGGTAGAGCCGCAGAGACCGAACAGGAATGCAATACCCGCCAGACCGGCAGCTGCGAAATATCAGAACGGAGGGACACCCTTCGCGTGGTCTTATTGACTCACCTATCGGGTGAAGGATCAATGTCTTGGTAAGGTTATGTAGGACAGTTGTATTTAGCCGATCATTACTGTTCACAACATTAATTAGTACGATCACTTCGGTTAAGCAAAGACATATTACCTGAAGAAATACCCCACGCTAGCATTTGAACCAGTGAAGCCGAAGACACCATAGCGAGTTTGCCCGTCTCCTACTCCAACGTTCAAGAATGATACCTCCTCCCACGTGGGAGGAGACACGGAAACCTGTAAGTTGCCGAATAAGGTTGGCGAGTCACCGAAAATGTTGGGTCAGATGCATACGAATATCAGGAGAACCATCGCCGCAAAGCAAAGGAACAGCCCTGGAATTGCAGGATAAGCGGGCATTTTCTCGTGAGGGGCGTTAAAGTAGTGTGAGAAGGGGTATAGACGGCCGTGGATTGTGGAGACCTAGCAACTTATACTCGCGCAGAATTGGATAGTGTGACAACCCTAACGTCATGAGTCACACTAGATGATATGCTAAGAAAAGAGGATCCATCACAGCAAGGCGTATCATTGCGTATCGTCCATTCCTCCACAACCCCACCTGGCCCATGCCATGACAGCATAAACGCCTTGTCCATCAGCCAAGCAACTTCTGTATGCTCCAGAGCCCGCGATGGCTATGCAACGGCCGGTTTTACCCAGTACGCGAACTCTGTAGGCTGTGCTGACATCGTGGTAGAAATTCGTGGCCATGATTTTCCGGTACCCGCAGCAGCATCAACAAGAGCTTGGTATTGATGTTGAAATGCTACGCTGGGATGCGCTTTAGACTTCTCTTGTCCTCTGGATTTAGATTTGTCCCAGCTAACGCAACCGACTCTCCCACTTCCTTATTCTCACGCAACAAAGCCACAACTAGACATTGGCTCAGTGGAATTATCATGTCCGAAATTATCTCGACCATGATCTGATCATGATCTACTATTACCCGTTGAACGTCTAGATGCCTGTACTTTGTTTTTGCTATGTGAGCAAACATCGGACTGCTGCGCATGCTAGGAAACAGTTGTTGACACGGCCTTCCTGAGTCCTTTCCCTTCGTTTTTCTCTTTCTTTGGCCTTTCTTGATCTTTCCGCAGCACAAGATAAGATCAGAAACCGCGCACAGCAATACTGAAGGGCCCTGATACCCAGACATACGCGAATGAACCGTAGTAGGTACAACTTTAAAGCGCTGGCCCAAGATTCTGCACCAGCAACGATGACGAAGACCAATCATGGTGAATAAATCTAACCCCTCATCTCTTGAGCATTGTCGCCCTAAGCCTTAGTGGACGGCGCCGCCCGACGCTTCCCAAACCAAGAATATTTGGAGATACACTACAGTCAGATTGCACAAAAGAGACAACACACACAAGACGCAAGATACATGAATACGAGATACGAGTCAAGAGTTCATCCTTCAACACTCCAACCACCGCTACGAGTCATTCAAGACAAGCAGCAGTATTTCTTGTACCCAGTCACGCAGCAAGCGCCATCACCACAGCTGTCAGTGCCCCTGTCAATGTAGCCTTGGGGACAAGCACCGGCGCAGAAGGGTGCGGTGCCACTCCAGAAGCAATTGGGAGCCTGACGAGCACCGATCTCCGTGACACCTTCAACGGGGCCCGCCAAGACGGTGGCGAAAAGAGACGCAGCGAGAGCGACGGCGACGGCGAACTTCATTTCGTATCTGCAATGAACGCGTTAGCGGCAGCATTTCTAGGCCAGCCGAGGTGAGCCTACAGTGAAATTAAGAGTTTCCAACTGACAATCAAACAAGTCAGCTTAATACCGTCGGTTATGATGAAACCACACTTACTCGAGCGAGGTGCTTTGGGTTCTGAGGAGCCCTAGCAGTTTTCATGCGATCTTTATAGGTCAGTTGGTTACTCATGTTTGGGATTATCTCGACGATGCGGCCGAAGCATTTCCGCTGTTAACTTTGGAATCATACGTGTCCAAAGCACGAGGCTTCATTTGAAGGGTCCCGGATCTGATGAGGGTAGAAGCTGCAGGGCTGCTAGTTCACTAGAAGCTTTCTCTTTGGCGGAGAAGGTGAAATTTAGGGACAGACTACTAGTCGTATCGGAATGGGATAATCAAACGCTTACTTACATTTGTGTCAGCCAGGCTTTCGATCGGCTCCCTATCGACTTATCTGAGGTTGTGTCAATGAGTGGATCAATGGGCGCACGAGTCTCTGGCTCGTCCTCAAACTTCACTAACCAGAGTTATCCCAACGTTCCAACGGAGGGAATGGACAGGGAATAGGAGCTGGCGTTCACGCATAGGTACGTGCCGTCAATCACAATTGTTCCGGGTCTTCAATGGCTTCGGGCGTACAACGTTCCCGGCAGGGACACAGTCCCGCTTCACCGGATATGGCCACACTCATACTGGGTTGGCACCGAAGAGCAATAGGCTCGATACGGCCGTAGGAGTTCTCAGTTAATTTTGTGGCCATTCTCCAGTTGGACAGCATCCTATCAAATCATGCATTAGAGCTTTTCCTGAGTTTCTTGCTTTCCCCTATGCGGGCTTCCCCCATATAGATTAAATAATTCGAAGCCCTGTAATTTTACTTCACAGTTCTAGTGAAGCAGAAGCTTTAAGTAACGTCGATACTCTTCTGGCATCGGGTAACTTTTGGTTCTCGGTTTCAATCGTGTTGACTACAATATTTTAAAAGCATTCTTGAATCCTTTTTGTGTCTGTCTGTCAGCGATATCGCCACGCAATGATATTTGGCATTCAAATGCCAGTCCAGGAGCCCAGGTGGCTGGGCAGTGAGGTTCATGCTGTAATATAATCTTTTGACTGTTTGGATCTACCAAACTATATGGTCCAACCGACGTTCGTTGCGATGTCAAATGTGTATGATAGATATACTTTACAGCATACATGAGATTGAAGATAACCAACTGATGAAGGAACACGTCTCAAATGCTATGAACGCGACTCACAAAGAATGTTCGCAAGCCATGTGAAGCTCGAAGTAGGGAGCAACCCGCTTGGGTCATTAGGTGATTTCAAATGCATGACTGCTGAGAATCTACGCCGGATGACATGCATTATTGAATTTTCATGGATAAAGACTTGCTGCATTTTGTACTAAGTACTGCGGCTATGTTGCTGGCCAATTCCTCATAGAGGCCTTCCCTTGTATGTTCTGGCAACTGGGGTTTTCTGGTTAATCGGACCCGAACCAGACTTGTAAAATGAATAACAAAATTCTTTCAGGATGATTACCCAACAATAATTGTCCCATCACTCGCAGGTGCTCTAATTCGATGACTAAACAATCGCCGAAGTCATTATTGATCTTGCAGACGTACATTGTCCAACATGGCAGCTCGACAAGCACAAGATTACAGTTCAACAAGAGCTCTTTGTCACATAAGTGCTATCAGCTGTTCACTTCCCTCTGTTGATTGGAGGGCAGAGAGAACCAGATGTGCATTTTTCAGGTGATAAAACAGTTTCAACTAGAACATCAGAGCTAAAATGGAAAAGCCATCCCTTGATTATTGATTCCTGAAGGTGAAAAAGCAGGGATGCGAAGCAACCCTGCCCATGACTGCATTATGATTGATGTCACTTGGATGTCACTCACCAGTGGAATAGCAATGATCAACATGCTCTATATCCCCAATAGCATGGCTCAGATCTGCCCAGTGTGTATAGTGTGGGACACCTAAACACTGTTACTTTGTGCAAACAAAGAAAGAAATTCAAATTTTTTATGTTTCTTAGTTCTCTCAGCTCTGGTAGAATAGCTTCTTTTGCTTATCCAAACAAAATTTCTGGAAGGAAATCTTTTATGTCAAGAATTAAAGGTGTTATTGTTTTGAATCTGCTTCATAATGGCCTGTTACTTAGGGACAGGATGGATGTTGTCTCAATGCTGAGAGTTGCATCCTAAGACAATGCACCCACAATTAAGCTGGGTCACCAGCTCCTGTAGCTTCTCAGCTGGAGGAAGGGGCCAATCTCATGAGCTCAGTCTAAGGGAGGATATGGTGGTCAAGCTGCAGGTATTCCCAGAGATGTAGCACAAGGCCTGAGGATTCATTGAGGTAAGGCAGAGCTCTCAAGTGGCAATCAAGGTGATAGGGCAGATGTAGAATCAATACCTGTCTATTGCACTGGAGCAACAACAAAGATAGAACTACCAAACTACATGAGAGTATGAGCAACATACAATGACTACAATGTCCTAATACAGAAGACTATCAATAGCACTTGGGTACTAACTATAGACATGACCAGGCCTGAGGTAGATTATGATTCTGTGTGCCATAAGGAGGTAGAGACAGAAGAGGGAAGACTGAAGGAATACTGAGGTTTGATATAAATATAGTACAGGAGAATAGATAAGGCAAGACTGATGGCCAAGGTTGAGGGTGAGTTAGGACAACAATGATGGATGTGTAAGTCATGGGCAGTGAAGGAAGATGTGATAGTTGTGATAATTGTAACATCATCCCCTTTGTATAGTTGAACTCCAATCAGCTTATTGATAACATGTGTCAACTTCAATGAGGCATCATTGAGAGTGGTTAGGAATGGGGTTACTATGAGTTGTCCTTCCATGAACTTGATGACAGGGTTGAAATAATACTTGGTGGTGGTGTGATTGATTTTACTATGGTTACAAGTGATGGGTTGTGGGATGATGATGGCTGAATCTTCATAGAGTAAGCTTTGTCAACCACACTGTCCTAAGGCTAAAGTGTTTGCAAGAAATTGAACTCATTTCTTTGTTTCTTCTGCCATTGGAGCACTTACTGGTGATGTATAATGTGATGGGATGACAGGAGTCTGAGTATGATTGGCATATTGCCAGGAATGATGATGGTAATTGTTGCAATATCAACACTTGTAATTGGGGCAATTGGCTGCAATGTGGCCAACACCAAGACATACCCAACATTCATGGGCATAGACAGTGAGGAGGTTAGGTGGAAGAGACTTTGTGACTGGGATGGGGAGAGTTTGTTTCTGGATATGATGCTCCCAGTTGGGGTATTCTTGAAGAGGATTCATGTCACCCTGTGCACCAAGAAGTTGGACAAGGGTTGGTAAATATGCTAATGTTTCTATTCAACATCTTTTACCTCTCTCTGAACCAAATGTCATCAATTCTCCAGACTTCCAACTTATATCATTGTCTCTCCTGACCAAACAATATTTCCTTAATTGTTATTTAGACCCTACTGAAGACTCTTCTCTTTTGTATTTAGAATCATGTATCCCTAACATACCCCCAGCAATCTCTTGTGCTGGTGGTGACTTCAACACAAGATCCCCAGAATGGGATTTACATACCCATCATCACTTGGATAAGGTGGACTGCCTCATCAAAGCTATGAACTTGCTTGGACTAACCCCCTCCATGCCTATGAACCCTCCTGAAGAACAATATACCCACATTCCCAATGACCCCAACAAAGGCAAGACTACTATTGACTTAGTCTTTGTTGCAAATTTAACAACTGATGTGCCTACCCACCATATCTGACATGACCTAATCAGTAAATCAGATCACATTCCCCTCTTTACTTCAATACCCCTCATCACCAGCACTCAACCTTATGAGTGTTACAAGGTTGCCTCTTTGCCTGACTATTCCTAAGTAGATGGCTGTCCTTGTAGAGGGTAAGCAAAGTTGACCTTGTCCTGTGCAGGTCTGAGAGGGCTTTGCTCCACTGACTCAATTCTCAGCAGTTTAACCTTGAGTG
>JAEUWS010000949.1:0-30860 GCA_018524945.1 Podaxis sp. C-F-92630
ATCTGTGGATATGTATCAGGTTTCCTTATGGACTGAGGAAGCCTCACTATAACATAACTTCCACTTGGATCTCTGACAAGCAGAGGTGATTACCCTCTGGAGGGCCTAGTCTATTGGTGAGCTTTGTATACATTAGAACAATATGAAAAGCTGACCTTCATTCAACTGTCTTCTCTTCCATGCAACTTTTGCATTGTAGAGGTTCATAGAGTGTGCTTTTTGATACAGTGTTTGGCTATTCAACAACCTCTTGATGTAGTCTAGCTTGTAGTAGTATTTCATGGCAAGATCCTCAATTACCTTCCTCTGAGATTCTTGATAGATGGTAAGGTCCTTTGCAAACTCATCCTGTTTCTGTTGTCTGATTGCCTGAGCCACCTCTGCAGATTGTTTATCAACAGTCTTTCTCTTCTTTTGAGGAGGAATCACTGGTTACAGTGGGTTATGAGCAGCATGGGAGGTGAATGAGCTGAAGCTGTCCATAGTGAAATGGCTATCAGTCAATTGAATACAGGGAACAGTTGATTGAATATGGAAAATGGTCAATTGGAAATGGGGAATAGTTGATTGAACACAGGGAATGGTTGGTGTCAGAGGGACCTGCAATAGAGTAGGGTCTATGGGCCCAATGTTGTGAGTGCTGTCAAATGACATTTACACAAGTATATTGGAGACATCACTTGGGAGGATGAAGCTACTAGGTAATATCTTCTGTGCACATAGGTAAACATTTTCCACTATCCCTATGTTTCCTGCTGCCCCCTGACCATATGCTTCCAGCTTGACTTGCATTGATTCCAAGCTCCAACAGGGGCACCAAGGATGGTCCCAGCTAGGAGGCTCACTGACTTATGACCTTCTGTGAGTCCTCTGCTTCATCTCAATTCTTTCTGCTATTCTTATAAGCTTCAACCTATGAAGGGATTAATCTGAGATGGCTCTTTGCCCACAGACTAGTGAGAGCTGTGGTAAGTATGTTTTGCAGGGGTTGAACTATTTGAACTATCATGCTCCTGCAGAGCCAAGTGTTTGTGAAATTTCAAATATTTGAGTTCAGCAGGTGCTGCCTGGTTCACTACCAGATGATTTTCTATGTAGATTTCCATTGTGCCATTTGCTGCCCAGCCCTAAATTTTTCAACTGGTAAGTCACACCTTGCTCATAAGATTCAAGAAATTTTGTTCTCCCCACAGTTCAAGATTCATGGGTTGTAAGTAGACTACCTATGCCCAATGATTTCTTGTCTAACTACCCCTCAAGCCTCCATTCATCAGACCATAAAAGTGCCCCTCCTAGTTACACATCAGTTGCTTTATCTCCTGAGGTGACAACATCTCCTCTGGCAGCAAGGACGAGAAAATGCCCACCCCCAAGAAAACCTTGACCTACTATGCAGCATAAGCAGTATTCTTTCTGTTCTTCTGTAAGCTAACAGTTGTCTTCCTAGGGGCAAGACACAAGTAAGAAGGCTATCCAAAGTACCATCAGTGCTGGTACCAACTCTCATTCCTTACCCATCAGCTCAAGACTAAATCCAACTGTCAATAGAGGCATTAACATCTACTGTTCAATTGCCTTTCAATCTATTGTGCTACTAAACACTCTAGGAAAACTCATCAAAAAGATGCTGGCCAAGCACATGCAATATAACACTGTTAAACACCAGCTTCTACATGATAATCAATTCAGGGGAGTTGCACATCACTCTACAGAAGATGCAGGACTCTTCCTCACTTACTATGTGAGGGCTAGCTGGACTAAAGGCCTAGTCACAAGTGTCATTGCATTCAATGTTGCTCAATATTTCCCCTCTCTTAATCATGAAATACTACTCATGATCTTAGAGAAGATGGGATTTGCTAAGGAAGTCATAACATTCTTCTGAAGCTATCTCATTTGTCAAAAGACCCAATATAAATGGGGTGAAGAAATATCTCCCCTATTCAATGCTGATGTCAGGGTCAGTCAAAGCTCCACACTCAGCCCTATCCTTTCAGTGCTGTACCTCACACTGTTTATTAAACTACTCAATGAGAAGGCCAAATAGAAATTCCACAGCAGCCCCTTGTTTACTAACATTCTCTCCTTTATAGATGATGATACACTCATCTTGCAAGCCAAAACATGGGAAGAGAATCTGAAGAACCTTGCATGGATGTATGAAGAAGTCCATGACCTCCTAAACTTGGATGGGCTCACACTCAAGCATGACAAAACAGAGGTATTCTACTTCACTCACTAACATGGGGATATCAACCCCACTTTCACTGCCCTTACAAAAGATGGGCAAAGGGTATTTGTCTGACCCAAGAATACATGGCATTACTTGGGCTTCTATTTTGATTGTTCACTGACCTTCAGAGGACATGTTAAGCTTTACACTAAGAAGTCACTATCATCTGTCAAGGCTATGCAATTATTAGGTAACTCTACATGTGGCCTATCTCCCCTTAACAAGAGGATTCTGTATAGGTCTTGTGTGGTTCCAATAGCCACATATGGATACTGACTTTGATTCTTCAGAGGAGCTAAAGTTAAGGGCCTCATCAAAACCCTTAGCAGCATACAAAGGAAGGCTGCTTTATAGATCACAAGTGTGTTTCATATGTCTCCAACTGGGGGCATTGAGGCTTTAGCCAGCCTCATGCCCATTGATCTTCACCTGTGGAAGCTTGCCAACAGGCAAGTTATGTGATCTACTAAACTCTTGGGAGCCAATCATGCTTTCAAGAACATCATCAGCTGGACCAATCAGTCTGATGACCCACATTCCATTGGAGGCATGAGCTATCATACTCAGCTTGCCATTGGGAGTATCTTAGTTGAAGCCCATCAAGGCCAAGACAAGGTAATCTTTCCCTACAATGCTGACTCTGCTTATGCAGAGCCTGGCCAGCATATTACTGACCTGTTTGATGAACAGATACACCTACACAAATGGGACAAGGAACACTCACAGCCTTGTCTTACTTGCATCAACAATGCTCTAAGCCATGCTGACTGATCTATGTTCTCAATTGGATTGGATGCATCAGTCATCAAGCAAGGACAGTACCAGGCTATATCCACAGCCAAAATCTACTGGTCAGGTGAGTGTATTCATACCATCACCAGACTGGCAGGACATGTCACTGTGCCTGAAGCTGAAATGCTCACCCAACAACTGGGCATCTTATATGTCACCTACCACTTTGGCAAAGAATGCCAAACTCTACAGGTATTCACAGATTCTATAAGTGCCTCAAAGCACCTACTGGATCCATCTGCACACTCAGGCCAACCATTTTCACTGGCTGCTGCAGAGGGGCTAGAGGACTACTTAGGTAAGTCCCCTAATAATTCGATTCACTTCTATCAAGTCCCCTCCCACATCAAATGGTGTGTACAGTTTGAGGCTCACTGCTCAGCTGTTACTGCCCAAAACAATCCCCAGGTTGAGGCTAGCTGGCCCTCATATCAGTGCCTGCCCATATCTGCTGACTTTCTCTGCTCCAAGCAGGTTCAGTCACATCTTGATGCCTGGAACACCCAGTTCCAGAACCCACACTATTGAGAACACAATTTCTTAGTTCTCACTCATGGCCATCATGACATCCAACCAACCTACATGAATGGCAGTTCTTGGCTCCCCACCTTCAATGAAACTCCTCAGCTTTGTGTGAGGGTGGTGCAAGCAATTACCTGCCATGCCCCCATTGGCAAATACCAAGAGTGTTTCTTCCCCCAGGAAGATAACTCCTGCACTTGCATATGTGGATGTTTTGAATCATGCATTCACATCCTCCACTACTGCAAAGAGTACTGATAGCCACCAGACCCCATTGACAATCTGGTGCAATTCTGCAAGTTCCTCAGGCTGAACCCCTGTATGTTCACCTTTCCCCCATCCAAGGAAGCCCTCACCATTGATGCCCTAATTGGTGCTGTCAACCAATATTGGTGACACTTCCTCACATTTCTATTCACTCCCACCTCTCTTTCCTTTTCTCTATACCAGTGGTTTAAGAGGGTTTGCAGAAGGGTTATCATGCTTGTATGGTTCCCTGCACTACCAAAGGTCTCATCCATCTCAGATTCTTATTTATTATCTGTTTCTTTTCTTTGAGTGGCTTTGAGCTGGATTCATGGAAGGGTTAGTGCCCATACAGTCTCTGGACTTAGTGACTGTTCAACATATCTCTCAGCATCTGTCATTGTTGCCTTCAGGCCTGAATACTCATGCTTTAGTTTTCTCTAGGTCTATACATTGTACAATGTTAGTGAAGGAGTAGTGAAGGGTCTCAGTGGTCTAGGCAAGGTCACACAAGTCATTGTGAGAAGGTAAGGAATGGACTTTATTTCTCTCTTTCTCTTTCTCTCCTCAGAACATTTTCTCTCTCTTATTATTCCTGACTGCATGTATGTGTAGTTAGGCACAGACTGCTACTGGGTGCTGCATAATAAATCACTGATTCAAAAAAAAAATCAAAAATCTACTGTTCAATCAACCTCCAAGCCCACTGCTCAACCCAATCCATTAATGTGAGTGCCCTTTGTTACTGTCTTGTTCATTTCTGATAAAATCTACTAGTGCTGCTGAATGCCCATCTATAGAACCCACTGCTGACCTCATATGACCTCAGCACCAGGTAGCCTCAGTTACAGCAGAGGCTCATGAGAGATTCAACATGTTGTAAGTAGTATCTCAGTTTCTCTGTTCTCTGTCTTCTGATTCATTTTAGAAAGTAATATTCTGAATCCTGGCATTGAAGGCCTTCTTGCTAACACTGAGCTGCAGTACAAGCTCAATATTCACACTGGGATGAGGGATATCCAGGTGGATGCTGACAGCTAGATTTACAAGCCAACTGAAACTGACTATCCCACCTTAGGTGCAATTGAACCTCTGCCACTACCAACAAACACATGGTTTGTCATGACCAGTGGAAGGTATCTTGGTGTCTATGATGATCTGTAAGTTTATCATTTTTGAATTGTTTCACCCACCTCAATGTACTCCAGGTTTGAGGTGCTCTATGGATTGACACCCACTGAGTTTGGGTGGGTGGAGTTAGCTGACAATGAAGCTGATGCTTCAATGCCTTTTGCTCATGCATTCCAGGATTCATGACTCAAGCAGTACTGTAATGGAGTCCTCCACATGCTTGGCCCAGCTTTGGGAGCTTTTGGTGGACAATGAAAGAATGCTTATACATGCCTTGTAGCCTGTTATTTATACCAATAGAATTTATATTGTCTGATTTGCTAACAATGTGTGTGAGGACTGTAAGCAACTTGGGGCATTTTCTGATACAGTTTCCAATGAACTCTGCCCTGTACCACTCCCCACTGGCTGATGGGATAAATGATATCCCCCATAAAATTGTTAGCAGAATAATGACTGATCAAGTGCCTGATCTTGGTGGAAGATCAAGATCCTGGATCATGATGATGTCATAATTGTATTCTCACATCTTCAAGACTTGCAAACACCATAGCAAAGCATAGATGAATTAAGCCTATAGTATGGGAGCAATAGGTTATAGTTAGAGAGTATTATTGATATTTCTTGAGCATGTCTTAACTGGAGGTCATCCAAATGCTGTTTTGCAGGCTAACCTTTGTGTAGAGTAGTTTTTTATCAATAACACTAATGAGACCTTGCAACCATTACAAGACCTACCATGAGGTCATGAACATTCTAACTTTCTATGTGAACATGTATAGTGTGTACAACTTACAAAAATTTACTATGACCTCAGTAATAAGCATTCATCCAAACCAAACTCAAGGTATATTGATGGTTTGATGAAGGTGCTCAAATGCTGGTGGCCAAATTCAATTATAGCATTCAACCATAGACTGCAGTTCTACTGGTATCTCATTGGACCTTGAGCTCAGGGAACCTTAGTATATCCTATTTGTAGTCTCATTTAAAAGCAAGCTGCTCCTATTTGCTTCTCAGTCACTGTTCCATGCTAACTGCATTATGAAACAAAACAAGCAACATAGGGCATGCAATGTGTTAGAACCAAGAGCTTCTCATGAGCTCATACTATACATGTGCTATTGAATTTGATGAATTTTTGATTTACAGAGGGAGAAAACATGCCCCACCCCTCTGTGGGTGGAGAGATTCATATGTGCAACTCCATGCTCACATTCACTGTCTGTCAATTTGCTTCTTTCCTGGCCTGAATGGCACATTAGTCTGCAGGATGTTCTTTGAACATATTACATCCAACTCCAAAAAGTGGCAGAAAGGAAAGATATATTAAATTGATTATACTGGTTAATATTATATACAGTGGGATCCAGGAGTGTGCTACAAGAGGTAGCATGGAAGGATGGTCAGCCAAGTATCAAGTCACCAGGACATGATGGTGATGAGTGTGGGGACACTCACTCTAGCAATTGATTATTAGGAGTAGTACATCAAGAACTTTCAAACACTCACTTTTAAGGGTTTCATTAATGATGTGAGTGAGAAGCAGTGAGACATGGAACCATGCTATGAGAGGACTGAACTGTTCAGGAGTAGTAGGAGTGAGTTTTATGGTGCATACTGTGAAAATAACATTACTATGTGTTCATGAACACAATGAACCTCTACAAGAGATGCTTGAGAAGTGTAAAGTGGGGCAACAGCATGCAAGGATGCAGAGTGGATGTTGAGGACTCAATGTAAGAGTTCTATTAAATTTCTAAATTTAGCCTAATCACTCACTTCTATTGATTGGAGCAACATGTACAGATAGGACACCCATGTTTCCCAACCTCAAGTGCTTCAAGCCCAAACATACTAGTGTGAGCTCTGACAGAGCAGCCCATGTCAGCTCAATTCAAATGCCATTCAGATTCAGGAAGACTGTCACCCAATATAATACAAAAGGCTTACATGAGGAAATGGACCAGGAATTGGTGAAAGCATGCCAATGTCACATAGGTACATTGACTCTAGAAACATTTAGGTTTGGTACTGACTACCAACTTGAGATGAGTGAATGGAAGAGGAGAGAGCAAAATACCATCATCTCAATGGCCCTGAGAGCACAGGCAACTCAGCTCATCAGTTATTTGAAGATGATGAAGGGGCTGGGCCATGTGTCTCACTTGAGCCTGAGGATGTCTTAGCAGGTGGTGTCCCCTTAGATATCAGCCATGCAGGGGGTGAGCTGTTTGTGATCCTCCTGGATGATAATAAAGTGAAGGATCCTCAGTAAGTTAGTTTTTCACATGTGACTGCAGGCATGCTCACCATTCTTTCAATGCTCTCATAGAAGATACATTAAATTGAGGACATGCTGCAATCATGTTGAGAACAGGAATGAGGCATTTTGCAGGTAGCTCCCTGCAATCATGCAAGCATATCTGGTGTGGGATGTGGGTCTAGGCATCAATGGCATTGAGGGTGCACAACCACAGGTGGCAGAAAATGTGGTAGACATATGGCTACAGGTTATAGATGTCTTTCATATGTGAAGTACTCCTTTCAATTGATTGTAACTGATAGGGACATATGTTCTCCAAATGGATGTCATTAATGGACCTGAAGGCATCCCAGCTTCATTCATCCAATGGGGCCTGATTCCCTGTGCACCCTTTCATCCAACCCTAGCCATCATGATACATCTATTGGAGCTCTACCAGAATGTTCATCAACATTGTCCTCACATGTCTATACAGTCATTTGTTCAGGGCTTATGTGATCTGCATGGTTTGCCCTTTCATCCATATCTTTCAACTCAATTTACAGTGTGTTATGATCTGTTTCTCAAGATACAGGTTGAAGTACAGAACCAAGTCAATATGGCCCTTGGAAGGGTGGCATCAAATTAGAGGCTAAAGAATGCCTGTCCCACCTGTACTTATCACCTTGAGGGGGAGGACTCTATGATCTTTGAGATGTTGGTAACAATGGATGGAAATGACTTGTTGAAACATGTTATTTGCAAGGAGATATATCATGACCCAGATGATGAAACTGGCCATACTTTTACTACTGCATTGAAGGAAGTCCTTGATACTTGCAAAGTCCCAGGTGACTATTACCTTGACAGGGAACAAGTTGATTGATGGACAAAGGACTGCACCATGGAAGCACTTCTCAAGGGGAATGTTGATGTTGACAATCCATGTGCCTCCAGGTGGACAAACATGGAGAACAAGGTCATGGCTCACATGTGGGGTGTCTTTGACAAGACAAGGATATTTTTGGCACTCTGCTGCCATGGTTTTGTGCTTGTTGTGGCAGATATAGTGCAGAGCAGGGAGCTGTGGGTTTTTTTGTTAGTCTAAGCAGTTTTCCATTTCTGACTAAGTTTCCTCTAGAGCAAAGTATCCATTAGCTGTTGTTGAGGCACTACTTGATGCCTTTGGTTCTGGTATTGGAGGAGGCTATGATATTGGTTGTCAATTTAGTGCCATGCTTGCTCAAAGTGAGTTGGGGGAATGTGCTCAAAAGCTGGGGTATCATTCACTAGTTGGTGCATTCCATGATCATGCACACAATCAGCTTTGTCAACTGTCACATTTGACAATGTACATACCAGGGATTAAATTGGAAGACCTCAAAGAGTGTGAGAGGTTCTTCTTGAAGTCAAACACACTGGCCTTATCCATCCAGTATGCAAGTGTCTTCCACCAGTGCCAGAGGATTGTTGAATATATGAAGCATATGGATGCCATGGAGACATCACAAAACTTGAGCAAGTGGGTTGGTGGCTTTCCTTGAACATCATACTCAGCTGTCTTAGGTGATTTTCTAGTGAACAACTACAAGCAAGTATTGAAGATCATACAAGGGGAAGCAGACTTGAAGAATGTGATGCATGAGTATGGAATCACAAGTACAGACATCTTCCACCAATGGTTGAGGGAAGAAAGGGAATATCTAATAGGGCTGCAGATGGAACCAGAGAAAGAGACTCTACATATTGATTATTACCAAAGCCTTGTCAAACTTTCAATATGTGAGTGCATTTTCCTTTTTTTCTCAAATTGCCAACTACTCATTGTTGAAATCAAGGGGTAATCTCACTGAACAACAGCACAACTTCATTGAGTATTTGCATTTGCAGCTGGAGCTGAACTCACTATACCTCAGCTCAGCAAGTGATCCAGTATCAATTGATGCACCTCAGCCTAGTCAGCACCTTGGAAAATGGTTGTGTCAAAATCAGAATTGTAGGTTACAGATGTTACATGCCCAGGAACAATATGCCAGCACTCTTGCCAAGGTTCAGGCTTTGGAACACATTCTTGGTGTTCCACCAGGACAATGCTGGAAGCCAGGCATGATAGAGTGGGAACAAGCCTTGATGCTTGCCAATCACTAATGATACCACTGGTGCCTGGATGAATTAGAATCACTTGTTGTTTTCCACCTCTTCAAACTCACAAAGATGAACATGGTGCAAACAGGTGAGCATTTATTTAAATTCTTATTCTATTATTCATTATTTGTCAGGATACAAGCTATGAAAACATATCAGAGGTGCCCTTCAACAATGCTCACAAGCCATCTGTAATGCAATTGATCACTACAATACTGCTGCCAAAGAAATGAGGCCCCCACAAGAGAAGCTGAGTTGGGACCAGATTGTCAATTATGCATTCCTGGCTGACTTCAACCTTCTCCATGACTGTCAAGAGGACATCACAAAATGTCCCTGGGCAAGACCTTGTGCATGTCTACTCCTTGATCAGTACTTCAAGATCCTTCAGGCCCATGAGGAGATTGCTCAGCTCAACATCAAGATAAGGTGAGTCATCACTCACCTTCAAGATGAAGAAAGGTTCTTGCAGTGGAAGGAACTCAAGGTTGCATGCCTGGACCCCTTGCTGGCTCACCAGATCAAGCAACTCTGCCTGGAACACACACAATTCAATGATCTCCACATGTGACAATTCCAAAAGCTTGCCTTGAACCCAGGGTTCACAGGAACTCTGGACCCTGGAGTAAGCATTGACCAGTCCAGGCACATCAGTGCCATGCTTAATGTTGAAGACAATCTATCAGCAATCAATAGCAATGAAATGGTGGGTGAGGAGGGTGTATTGGAAGAACAAGAGGAGATATGTCTACAGCAGTTGGACATAAGGCTTCAAGTGTTATCAAATATGAAAATTCACATCCCCTAGCTGTACATTGACAAATGTATATACATTTTGTAGATATCGTAGCTACAGATTACGGGATATATGCACTGGTCAAAGACCAATCAACGAACCTTAGCTGTAATCACGCGAGGTGTTGCACAGGAGTCCGTACAACGCGCTATTTACACTTGTTGATAAACGGCTTCACCCACCCAGGTGCGACCAACAGCCAAGATTTTCGGATGTTGCCGGATGCCGAGAGTGCCGGTTCGAGGGATTGATCTCTTATCGATCAGAACCGAGGTCTGTGTTGAGCCATCGGATGTTGCCGGTGCCGAGTTGCCGAGCATCGTGCAATTTTTTCTTTATCTTTTCATAATCACGTGGAATCAAGGGTGGGGCGGGGGACAGGCTTAGATGATGGGCGGGACCCTCCCGAAAGATCCAATGATGAGCGGGGTGTCGGGTGGAGGTGTTGATGGTCGGGTGACATTGACCACGCGGTCACTATGTCATCGCGATCAGGAGTTGCCGATAGCCGGATGGATGACAACGACATCAAGGTCACTATTGGCCTTGTTATGTCTTGTATAAGCGTTGTATCGGTATTTCAAATAAATTCCCTCTAACAAGAGGGAGGAGTTACCCCCGTTCCCCCCTTCTAGTAAGACGTCCATCTTGGCAGGGACAGGTGTCGTTACGTGTCTTTCTGCTTTCGTTGTTTCTATTACTAACTCCTCTTCGAGTAGCACTCTGTATGTTAGGGCCTGAGATATCCTTGCTAGCTTTGCTCCGGGGATTCTTCCTTTGCGTTTGTTGGGGACTTGGGGACTTGGCGGCTTATTTAGTCCTCTTGATGCTAATTTATCGGCCTTCTCGTTTCTGTATTCGTTTGCATGGCCTTTAGTCCATCTGAGCACTGTGTTTGCTTCCCTCGATCTCAGGTTTTCTCCTGCTTTCATGAATCATTCTCAGTTTCGCACTTCGATCCATCCTTTGTCCTCCCATTTCGGGAGGACTTTGATCATTCCCGACCCTATATAAAATTCGTATGGATCCCTGTGAGATAGTCAGTACCAAACATAATAGTTTGTTGTTATTCACAATCACCAGAATTGAGATGCCAAAGCTATCGCCAGCAACCGCCATCTCAGGAGCCTATTTGGTTCATGCACTCAGAGGAACCCTTCCCGCGGGGATGCAACGGACATTTGAAGGATATGGAATGATTCTCGCTCAAAAGGGCGTTTCGCTATTTGCTACTTCTCTGTCTTCCCCCATGTTTCCTTTCTGGTTGTCTGTTGTATACCAAGGGTGGCAAACAAGCGTCATCGACTGGTATTTGCCTGACAATTCCGACGGACCTCACCCAGTACATATATCATGATCTACTTCCCCTAGTTTTCTGGTCATTTCCGCTATCTGACTTCAGGTCGTCCCCCATGCCGCAGCATGTATGTCTGTGTCCTTTCTGATCCTTTCATCACCCCTCGAAGCTGTGTTCTTTAGTTGGTCTTCGTCAAATCTATGCCTGCCATAATCCACTCCTCATCACTCCACACACCAATCATCGAAAACAGCCGAGCTGGTTAAAGGAAACTGCCACGCACACTATGTACCACAAGTTCTGTAAACCAAATGGAGCGGACACGGTTTAACGCAATTAGAATGGAATTCACCTCATGTTGCAGATGAATGTACCAGTGACCGAGGTGCTGTTCGACAGCGCGCTGTGCGCGTCTCCAGACACCGCAAGTTCGGTTAACAGCTGTGCATTGGCTTCCCTCTTGATCGTTTATAGATTGAGATTTCTTACGTTTGCTATTGACGTATTGGAATCGCGGAATTGATCACTGTATTGTGCACAAAATTCGATCCAAAGGAAATCAATTCTAGCTATCATGTCCACCTAAGACTTCCATGGCCGTCCGCCTCAGGCGCTGGTATGCTGGATCTGTATGGCGTATTTATCAGCTCAAACTTAGGCATATCGGGTAGCTGGCGAGATGATCACTCACATGAAGCAGGATATTGTATACACGGTCATAGTCGATTTCGATATCAGACTTAGCTCTCATTATCTCCCAGAAGCCAGAGCTGTCTTTATATTTGACGCGTCCTTCTGGGCGATCGTCCGGGATCTGCAGGCCTCTAATATAAGCCCGGATCGCGTTACAATCAGGCCGGTTGCTGGGTTCATAGTCCCAACACTGATTCATTAGGTTCCACACCCTATCGTCAATTATGTGGACTCCGACATCCTGTGCAGGCCGGACCGGGATTTCACGACGTATTAACAAAGAGGCTAGCACGCTGTAATCATTCTTGTACTGGTAAAATGGGCTCTTGCCAGTGCAAACCTGATGAACCGTCAAGTGTCCTTCAAATCAGGTGAGCATGCAAGTTCGTACCTCATAGCACAAGCAGCCGAAAGACCAGATATCAGATTTTTGCGTCAATGGTCCAGCCTCATCTGTATCAAGCATTTCAGGGGCCGTCCAACGTAATGTACCTCTCACTCGCCCAGGGTTAGGATCAGCTCCAATGTCCAGTGCTCGAAAGTCTGTCAACAACGCCCGCCCGGCGTCCGACACTACAACATTTTGCTATAAAGGCGTGGGAGTTAACAAGGCGTTGACACAAACATACAAGTAGAATGTACCCCTTTGACGTCGCCATGTACTATATGTATTTGATGCAGGTACCCCAGACCATCAGCGACGTCAGAAATCTGATGCAAGAGGCTCAGTAGCTTGATGTGGGATAACAGACAAACTATGATAGAGTACGTACCAGAGGTAGTCGAGGAATTTTAGAATTCATTTCCAGATAATCACGAAGGTTTCCATCGTGCATCCAGGGAGTAATGAGAGCGAGCCTTGGTGATGGTTCACCAAGAAGGTATGCACCATAAAACGGCAAGATGTTAGAATGGGAAAGATGGGTCCATTGGGTGAGTTCTTTGCTGTGTGTCTGCGAGTATTTGAGCTTGTGCGCTAGACCTGGTTAATGACATGAATAATTGATCTTACCCTCAAAAGCGTGTTAATGGCTTGGCTCTGGTACAGTCGAACAACCCTGAGGCAAATCTCCTGGCCCTCATATGTTCCCTTATAAACATCGGAAAACACCCCTCCCGCTATAGAATTGGTGTTGATTTTAACCCCTCTGAGCACATAGGGTCGCGGAAAGGCCAAGCCAACAAGTGTGCTGAACACATCTAGGATGTTCCCTCCCTCGCTCGTTGAAAGAGTGTCTGGTTCGCGTAGGATCTTTGTATCAAACCACGGGTCAGATTTGCAGAGGGAGTGATGATGCACAGCCCATGGGACATACTAAGCTGACGTAATCAACCATATGTTGGGCGTCATCTCCTGCAAGCTCGCAAATCCTAGCTCGCTTTTGGGAGTTGCTAATGACTTGCGGGAGCAGAGAACGACACATCTGTTGACCTATTTGAGGACCTTCGACCTTACACTAACGTGATGGTGTGAGTCTGGTGACCTAGACGAGGCTTCTGGTAAGTACTTACACGAAGAAGTATACTTTCCACCCGTTGATAATCAATTTCGGTGTTCGACCGGAATCTCTTTTCTTTCCAGCCAGTAGGATTTGTATCAAGTAGTGGACAGTTATCCGGTATTTGGAGGTGTGCGATGAAATGTTGAATGTCTTCACATTTGGGACGCCTTTCAGGCTCGTAGTCCCAACATTTGGTCATCAATGCCCACATGCGGTCGTCAATTTGATCATAATGGTGTCCCGGGGTTGATCGGGGTGGGATTACCGTGTTTTTCAGAAAAGCAAGTATCAACTGAGGAGCAGTGTCGTACTCATAGAATGGAATCTTGCGTGCGAGAACCTTGCAGGCTGTCAGACCGAGGGCATCACGTGATCTGAAGGCATCGCACCTCGTAGCAGAGACACCCGAATGACCAGATATCACTCTTTTGTGTTGGCCGCGCGTTGATGTCTTTGAGTAGCTCAGGGGCCATCCAGTTTGCCGTGCCATTGGATATCAAGGTGGCAGTTACCGAGAAGTGTGATATTCCAAAATCCGCAATCATTGCTCGATGATTGATCGAGACGAGAACATTTGCCTGAGAAGGATTTAAATCAATACCGATTCTTGATTGAATATTGGGTGGATTAACATACTGCTTTGAGGTCTGCATGTGTAATCCTTGATTTGTGTAGATACCCCAAACCGGAAATGACGTCTAAAATCTAGGAGGCATTAGTGACAACCAAAGGATATGTTAGATAAAATGCCCACAAGCGGTAACCGAGGGTTCTCGGGAAATTCTTGCACATATTTTGAAAGATCACCATTCTGCATCCATGGTGAAACAATACAGATTCTCGGTATACTTCCATTGGAAAGGTAGACACCATAGAACGGAAGTATGTTCTGATGCGAGAGGTGAGCCCACAAGATAAGCTCCTTCACATGTTCCTGTTATGTTGACAAGTCAATTATTTATGAGATCCAGACACCAAATGAGTAATTTACCCTTAGGGTTGGCTGGTTATCTCGTTCCCGGTAAACACGCGCAACCTTGACACAAACTGTCTCGTCGCCATACTGTCCCTTGTAAATGTCACCGAACCCTCCTTGCCTTTGAGGATAAGTGAGATCACACTTAACCCCTTTCAATTCACAGCATCGAGGAAAGACTTGTGCTGACTTTGCAAGTCTAGACAGTAAAGATATGATACACTCTCCTTCATCTGTCTTGAGGATGCCTTTCTCCTCGAGAACCTGCAACAATAACTGGTGAGAACTATGACATGCTGTAAGGCTTATTGAAAAACGTACTACGTCAAGGAAATCAACCATGCATTGAGCCTCCTCGCCCACAAGACTAGTTATCAACCTTTTTCCAATTGAGCTTCCCACCAGCTCTGATATTAAAGCACACGATCGGTTGTATGCGTCAGGCAAGTCATGGCAGGAAACGACACATGGTGGCTTGTCAGAGGGTGTAGGGCTGTCTGATTGCAGACTTGGAGGAGAGGTGTAAGTGCGTGCTGTGGATGCCGGGAGCTGGCCAAGAAGCTCGGTAGTAGATTGCGTGCTACCGTGGTGAGCGTTAATAGATGGCTCTTGGGATTGTGTCCCTGGAGTACTGGATCGCATAGGTACTACTAGGAATAACCTATTAGTGCATACACCAATCTAAAGCTGCTGAGTGTAACTTGCCAGGCTGCTTGCTCAACTCGTCCATGTGCGTTGTCAAATCAAGCATGGTCTTCCAAGCACTCTCGGAGGAGTTATTAAACTGTGCGATTCGCGGCACAATGCCCACTTGAAGAAGTGCGCTCCATTGCTCCTGTACTTCTTTCTCCCGTCGCAGTCGTCTCACGTGTGAGGGAAGCTGTGCCCACATCGTTGTCACCAGCAAAACTGCGCTCGGGAACCCCTTGTTTACTTCTTTACACAGGGTCATGAGCGAAGTCAAATGCTTTAGTGACGCATGGGAGAGTTGGCCATCCTCGATGCGGTGAAGGTACAAAATCCCAGAGATCCTGAGCTCCCTGGAAGTCCTTTGGAAAAGTAAACATCCTACGTTCATTCCTTCTGGAAGACCCAGACCACTCACACTGTACGTAGACAATACTTTAGCTCTCTTTCGATGACTTGTTCATTACTTTCCGAGCTGAAAGCCGGCAATTCCAAGAAGATGACCTTGCGGTTCCCATAGAGATCTGGGTTGGAGCATGCGATATATCGTACATCATCTAGCTCCTGAGCCCACCGACTGGACAGGATATCTGCCTCTGCAGCTTTATTGATGAACTGATGCGAGGTGAGTTTGATCCAGTACACAGCGATCAAGTACTCACAGTGCTCTTCCCAACCCTTGCACTTCCAACGACACTGCACATTGGATTAGAGTTGCAAACTGGAGAAATAGGCATGCACCTACGCGATGATGATGTCGTCTCGGTGGATATCATCCAGACCCGGGCGCTGAGAGTCTGTAGCTCTATCGCCCATGGAGGCCAGCAGTGTTTTGATCTATCTTTGAGATATATGGAATGTATTGAAGGGGACGAGGACAAGGTGTGGATCAATCGCTGAATCAGCTTGGGAGTTTTGATAGCAGCCCAGTTAATTTGGGGGGGCGCTATGGGCAACATTCTCTGCCTCGAGCGGGCGTCAAGTGTCAAGTCATCTGTATATGGCAATTGGCTGGCACGGCTTACAAGGATTTTATTGCAATTCAGGTTTTGGGGGTTGGAAAAACTTTGGGCATGAGAAAAGAGTATGTCCGTCGTAGGTATGGGGCCGTGTGGTTGGTGGGTAGATATTGGGTCCATAACAAACTTCTTCCAGTGTACGCATATTACGTGCAAATCTACTACTTGTTTCTTTTTTATTGGAGGTTTTAGTGATATCAATCTACTGTTCGCAAGGCTTGAGTAGGTAGCTTGCATAGACAGTCAGTCGGCAGCCCGTATGACCTTGAAAGATATATCATTACGGCTGATCTGCAAACCGCAGCGTTTCCACAACTCCAGTAGATGACCCCATGAAATCATCGGCACCCGGCGAGTTTCCGTTTGAGCCTAGGACAACGGTGTCGATTCTTGCTTGTTCGTGTGTGTGCAGTATGACCCGACAAGTTAGGATCGCGTGTATCGAACACATTGGACTGATAGAGATTAGTATTTGATTCCGAGCTATTAAAAGAACGTTTACATACGAGGAGAGCAGAGCTAAGTATTGCCTCTGTGGGGTTTTCAATCCTACAGTCTGTCGTTACGATCTTATGGAATAGACTTACTGGCAATCGTAAAATCACAATGAGGTTGATCATGGATAGGACTTCAACGTTTTGAGTGTCGCGCGATGACTGATTCGAAATAGCTGTACCTACCAACAAGGTAGATGTAGTATAGCACTCCTGAGCCCGTTCCATCAGATCTACGTACCTGGAGAGCTCGGAGGCTCACCATCTCTATAGACCGCTTTAGCGAGCTGTGAATTTCCTCCAGACATCTAAAAGAGAGGCGAAAATACATTCTGGCAGCAAAAGAGTCGGCGATGAACACGACCTGTATCCGCGTATGAACATGAAGGCACACACATCTAGAACACACTTGCTGTCAACAATTTGATGTGAAGCGGCCTGTTTTATACACCAATGTCAATTGCCATTAGGAGTGTCTAATTGATATACAGCCGGTTGCTGGAGCCTGTGACTATACTCCCGGCTTCTAACACTCGAGCCAGGTCAAAGTCTCGTTCTCCCGATAATCCTGAAGGAAATAACGAATTGAGTGACGATGTACACGAGACCACAGGGATGATGGCCGAGTAGACTGGCCAGGAGAATGAGGATGCGCTGGGGCCAGATGAAAATCATTATCACCATCATCATCACGGAAAGATTGGAAAAAAGTGTTGGCTGTGGTTAGCCTTCTGGCGGGCGCTGAGGTATGGTTTTGGTCGGCTCCTGCGCTTGGATCAGGCACAGCTTCAACGGTTTCTTTGAGAAAGTCGAGCATTTCAGTTATTTCGACTACATGTTTACTAGGAAAGTGTGAGAGTGTTACTGGTGCTGTGGTGGTAGGGCGTGGATGACGCACAGGTGGTACACTTCGATCTTTTTGGACCCATGTTCTGTTGTCGTTTTGCCAGCTTCGTCGATTAAGAGCCAGAGAAACAGTTCCAGTGCTTCCGCTGTCGTGTAGTTGAATGATGAGTTCCGTGTTTGGAGTCGAGGTGGGAACGGACATATGACGATGGGAGTTGCTTGAGCGACCTTACCCACTTCCTCGTCCTTTTATATGAACTCTTCTGTTCGCACCTGGGGTAGGTGTGAGTGAGAGATTGGTGGTGTAGAGGTGCGGGTGGACGCACAACGAGGGATTTCACCTGCTTGTTCTTGTCCTTCATGAGGGCGTGTGTGGACGCTGAGAGTGGGAAAAAAATCAACATCATGACGTCTCAATGTGGACCGTGAACGACATAGACGCCCAGCCGGTCCAAGCCGCTGACAACCGCTGACCCGAATGCAATTTACTGATTACTTACAGTATCTCAAGTCGGTTCGACGCGGGTTGGCTGTGTTCGATAGGATCCAATGCTTCGTTGCGTCGGGTGTGGTTTCTTCGGGGCGTAATGGTTGTTAGTAGGGGCCATGCTGAACTACATTTCACTCAGAGTGCGCAATCTTTATTACATGAGATCTATCGAGATACAGGTGTACAGGCGTATAGGAGGTTTAAGAGAAAGCCGTTGCTGCGGTCCACGGAGATGATGGGAAGGTAAGCAAAGGGAAACATCGTGCAAGGTGCCCAACCACGTGGTGAATTGACTTCTCATGCTGCCCTAGGGAAACCGGCGATTCGATGTGCCCTGGTTAATAACCAAAGGTGTCCTTGTTTGATTCAATTATAGAAGCAGGCTTAGAGGCTACATACCCGCACAGCACCTGCTGCGACTCTTAAGTATATTAGTCAAACGCCAGTCACTAAGTCCTGTCTCCTGGCTCTGATCTCGAAGCCTAGCGCTCACTCTAAAAACTTGTTGCCCTAGGCGTCAGAACCAAACAAACATCACCTTCCTTAAGGCCCCGCTGTGAATTAGGTGCACTCTTTTGGGCACCTGTAATTTGCATCACTCCCTCCCTTCTTGTTGTGATGGATCATGAACGCCTTTCCTGTGTGACACGAAGCTCTGTCCCCAGAAAGCTATTCCGGTCCCAGTTCGGCCGACGTTGCAGGGAGGCGAGTAGCACCGCCAACGTCCCACAGGACATGCCAGGTGCAGAAGGCGGAGGAGCATTATTTTGGTTATGGAGACCACTAAGACGTTTATGCCGGTTACTACTTACAACGGGCGATTAGTAAGATTACCTACTAGCCTTCGTCATCTTTCGCCCGCTAATTTTACCTAGGTCGCTATAAAGCAACTACGAGGCATCAATTCCAACAGAACCGAGATCAGGGATCGTCTTCGTCAGGTGGTTGCACCTCCCGATTCATGTCATTGAATCTATACTCGTCCTCACTTACGGAGCTTACAAGACCAATTTGTTACGGGCTGGCAACACTTGGATCATCCAAATGTATGCAAGATTTACACGATTGCTGAAGGCTTCGGTTTTCTGCCAGCACTAGTCATGACATACTATCCAAATGGTAACCTCGTAAAATGCATTCGAAAGCACGACCTTCAAGTCGGCCAACGAATAAAATGGGTACTTCAATGCTATCTCGTGTGAAATGCACCTAACAGTACTGTCATCAGGGTTTCCGAGATTGCGGATGGTCTCTCCTATTTGCATTCCTCTGGTGTCTATCATGGCAGTCTGCGTGCGGTCCGTGTTTACCATCCCG
Source organism: Podaxis sp. C-F-92630 (assembly GCA_018524945.1). Classification (NCBI taxonomy): domain Eukaryota; kingdom Fungi; phylum Basidiomycota; class Agaricomycetes; order Agaricales; family Agaricaceae; genus Podaxis; species Podaxis sp. C-F-92630. The sequence goes on from JAEUWS010000949.1 coordinate 19,432, forward strand.
CGTACGTCCTCTAGCTTACCGGACTCCCCAGGTAAACGTACTTCTGGGTGGCAACAATCGCGCCGTGATTGCAGACTACGGTATTGCTGAATACCTCAGCAATTCCGAATTTTTCTCCGTTAAATCTACTGAAACCTTACGCTGGGCGGCCCCTGAGGTGATAGCACTTCCTCCTAATCCAAACCTTCGACCAGAAAAGATCGACATCTTTGCTTTCGGTATGACAATGCTCGAGGTGGGCGCCGTACATGCTACAACTGCGTGCCCGGCTCACGTATTCTTCTTTCTTTCGCAAATCTCCGGGGACCCTCCCTACTCCGACAAGTCCAATACCGGAGCCATGATTGCGATCTCAGAACATGAGGTCCCTAAACTCCCACAAAGCATCGTTGGCAATAACGAACTCAAGAGTCTATTTGACGCTTGCACTCAACAAGCACCCGAAGACAGGCCTTCTGCACAACACGCAGCCAATGTTCTTCGAGCTGTGAGTTGTTTCCTCGAGAGAAGTTGTTGTGTTTCTTACTAGGATGGCCAGCTCCTCCCTCCTTCGGGCTTATTCCAAAGGTAAGAGATTTTCCCTCCCTCACTTTACCGCATGCTAAGCCGTTTCATTTCAGGTTTTGTGGTCTCTCAGCGGTTGGATTTGGTACCAGTAGGCTTACTCGTAAGTTAATGGACCCATCATGGTTGTTCTAGAGCACATTTCTTGGAATTTGTAATTCTGTAGCATTATTCGTCCTCTAAATTCCCGTGGATCCCTGGGAGATAGTCGGCATCAAACATAACACCTTTGGCTTCATACTAGTATTCTATCCGCCCTCGCATGGAATGTATTGCCCTACAGTACTGGAGTATGACTTGTCCGATCGCTTGAAATCTGACACCTCCAAGCCTTGGGTAGCGCTAACGATGGTGGGAACAAGCTGGTGTTACCAGCGACGGCGGTGGTGGTCCGCGGCTTCATACACCACAAGTCCGGTTAACATCTGTGTAGAGATGTCTTACACGTACTATTAATGCGTTGGAACTGCCGAATTGATTATTGTGCACAATAATGCGACCTAAAGGAAATCACTTGTAGCTAGGCCGTCCGCCTCAGGCGCTGGTACGTTGGATCTATGTGGCATACTCATCAGCTCAAACTTAGACATATCGGGTAGCTGTCGAGACCATCACTCACACGAAGCAGGATATCGTATACGCGGCCATAGTCGATTTCGGTCTCAGACTTCGCCCTCATTATCTCCCAGAAGCCAGAGCTGTCTTTATATTTGACGCGTCCTTCTGGGCGATCATCCGGGATCTGTAGGCTGCCAATGAAAGCCCGGGTCGCGTTACACTCAGGCCGGTTGCTGGGTTCATAGTCCCAACACTGATTCATTAGGTCCCACACCCTGCCGTCAATTATGTGGTCTCCGGCATCCTGTACAGGCCGGACCGGGATTTCGCGGTGTATTAACAAAGAGGCCAGCACGCTGTAGTCGTTCTTGTACTGGTAAAATGGGATCTTGCCAGTGCAAACCTGATCAACCGCCATGTGTCGTTCAAATCTGATGAGCATGCAAGTTCGTACCTCATAGCACAAGCAGCCAGCAGACCAGATATCAGATTCTTTTGTCCATGGTCCAGCCCCATCCGTATCGAGCATTTCGGGTGCTGTCCAACGTAATGTGCCTCTAGCTCATCCAGGGTTAGGATCAACTCCAACGTCCAGTGCTCGGAAGTCTGTCAACAACGCCCGCCCGGCGTCCGACACTACAACATTTTGCTATAAAGACGTGGTGGTTAGCAAGGCGTTGGCACAAACATACAAGTAGAATGTACCCCTTTGACGCCGCCGTGTACTATATTTATTTGATGCAGGTACCCCAGACCGTTAGCAACGTCAGAAATCTGATGCAAGAGGTTCAGTGGCTTGTTTGGGATAACCAATAAATCATAATAGAGTACGTACCAGAGGTAGTCGAGGAATTTTAGAACTCATTTCCAGATAATCACGAAGGCTTCCATTCTGCATCCAGGGTGTAATAAGGGCGATTCTCGGTGACGATTTGCCAAAAAGGTATGCGCCATAAAACGGCAAGATATTGGAATGGGAGAGACGGGTCCACCGGATGAGTTCTTTGATGTGCGTCTGCGGAGTGTTTGAACTCGTCTGTTAGATTTGATTAACGACAAATGTAACGGAGCTTACCCTGAAAAGTGTGGTAATAGCTTGGCTCTGGTACAATCGAACGGCCTTGAGGCAAATCTCCAGGCCCTCATATGTTCCCTTATAAACGTCAGAAAACCCCCCTCCCGCCATAGAATCTGTGTCGATTTCAACCCCTCTGAGCACATAAGGTCACGGAAAAGACAGGCCGACAAGTGTGCTGAAAGCATCCAGAATATTCCCCTCCACGCTTGTTGAAAGAGTGCCTGGTTCGCGTAAGGTCTTTGTATCAAACCATGAATCAGAGTTGCAAAGTCGTGGTGATGCAGAGCCCACGGGACGTACTAAGCCGGGGTAATCAACCATATGTTGGGCGTCATCTCCTGCAAGTTCGCAAATCCTAGCTCGTTTTTGGGAGTTGCTAATGATTTTTGGGAGCAGAGAACGACACAGCTGTTGACCCGTTTGAGGGCTTTCGGCCTTACACTAACGTAATGGTGTGAACTGATGACCTAGAGCCTGTTCAGCAACGAGTTGACGTGCCCAAATCCAACCATAAAGGTTTATGGCATAAACCCTAACGTGATGTGACTGACAGGGATTCCCACCCCTTTCAAAATGAAATTTCGCAATATTATGCCTGGGGACAGTGTATCTACCTTTTACGTATAACTATGTATTTTTCAGTACTATATGCCGAAGTCTGACAGCTACGGAATTTCCGATGGAACAGAGAAGAACTGTAACCCCAAGCTAAGGTATATTGCATTGTGTGGAGATCTGAGAGGGGTCAGAAGGAATGAAGGACATGAACATTCCCACTTATGACGAAAATCATTTCTCTGCGACAGCTGCAGTAGATAGGTGCAATGAGGAACATCACATTTGGGTTTACATTTGGATTTTGGTATGGGGTTGCTGAACAGGCTAATAATATTGCGAAATTGCATTTTGAAAGGGGTGGGAATCCCTGTCAGTCACATCACATTAGGGTTTATGGTTGAATTTGGGCACGTCAAACAGGCTCTTAGTGATGGCTGCAGGGTATGTCAATTAAAATACCCACAAGCGGCATCCAAGGATTCTTGGGGAATTCTTGCACATATTTTGAAAGATCGCCATTCTGCATCCATGGTGAAACAATACAGATTCTCAGTATACTTTCATTGGAAAGGTAGACACTGTAGAATGGGAGTATGTTCTGGTGCAAGAGGTGAGCTCACAAGATAAGCTCCTTCACATGTTCCTGTTATGTTGACACATCAATTATGTATGAGATCCAGACACCAAATTGTTGGAATCACACATTGATTCCATCTTTGGACAATCTTGAAATGTCAAAGGATGTCAAGGCACAAGTGCACTGTGCATTGGCTGTGCATTGGCACTCAGATTATAGTTAAATACTGTATTTTAGAACATGTATATTTTGCTCTTTTGCCTCCCAAATACAGACTCATTTAGTTCTTTCAACACAAATGAGTAATTTACCCTTAGGGTTGGCTGGTTATCTCATTCATGGTAAACATGTGCAACCTTGACACAAACTGCCTCATTGCCACACTGTCCCTTGTAAATGTCACTGAATCCTCCTTGTCTTTGAGGATAAGTGAGATCACACTTGATCCCTTTCAGTTCACAGCATTGAGGAAAGACTTGCACTGACTTTGCAAGCCTAGACAATAAAGATATGATATGCTCTCCTTCATCTGTCTTGAGGACACCTTTCTCCTTGAGAACCTGCAATGATAACTAGTGAGAACTGTGACATGCTGTAAAGCTTCTGAAAAACATACTATGTCAAGGAAATCAACCATGCATTGAGCTTCCTTGTCTATAAGACTAGTTATCAACCTTTTTCCAACTGAACTTCCCACCAACTCTGATATTAAAGCACACAATCGATTGTATGCATCAGGCAAGTTGTGACAGGGAATAGTACATGGTGGCTCATCAGAGAGTGTAGAATTGCCTGGTTGTGGACTTGCAGAGGTGTGAGTATGTGCTGTCAATGTCCAGAGCTGGCTAGGAGGCTTGATAGAAGATTGTGTGTCACTATAGTGAGTGCCAACAAATGGCTCTTGGGATTGTGTTTCCAAAGTGTTGGACTGCATAGGTGCTAGCAGTAATAACCTATTAGTGCATGCACCAATCATAAGCCATTGGAGCAACTTGCCAGACTGTTTGCTTAACTCATCCATGTGCATTGTTAAATCAAGCACAGTCTCCCAAGCACTTTCAGAAGAGTTATTAAATCATGTGACTTGCAGTGCAATGCCTGCTTGAAGGAGTGTGTTCCATTGTTCCTGTACTTCTTTCTCCCATTGCAGACATCTTACATGTGAGAGAAGCTGTGCCCACATCATTGTCACTAACAACACTGCACTTGGGGGCCTCTTGTTTAATTCTTTACACAAGGCCATGAGTGAGGTCAAATGCTTTAATGATGCATGGGAGAATTGGTCATCCTCAATGTGGTGGAGATAAAGGATGCCAGAGATCCTCAGATTCTGGGAAGTCCTTTGGGAAAGTAAATATTTGTTTCTATTGGAGGACACAGACCACTCATACTATGCATAGGTGATGCTTTAACTTTCTTTTGATGATCTGTTCATTATTCTCTGAACTGAAAGCTGGCATGTCCAAGATGACCTTGTGGTTCCCATAGAGATCTGGGTTGGAGCATGTGATATATTGTACATCATCTAGCTCCTGAGCCCACTGACTGGACAGGATATCTGCCTCTGCAGCTTTATTGATGACATCAGCAAATTGTCCAAAAGATGTTATTGACTTGGAGACCTTAAGAAACTCTGACATCATTGCATGCAAATTAGGTGCTTAGGAAATGTTGGCTCTCAGAATGCCAAGCAAATAAATTCATGTACTAAAAATACAAGATCAAAAACATCCTTGTGAGATACTGCCTAACTGGGCAAAAGCATGTTAATAAGATTATCAGCATGTTACCATCATCTTTGGAAGAAAGACTTACATTATCAGTACATGACTATCATAGACCCATCATTGTAAGCACTTTGTCATCATAGACCCATTATTGTGAGCACCTTATCATCATTTAAGTATCTTTTTGATGTTCTTACCATTGTTTAACCATCATCTGTGGAACAATGACATATTAAACTATCATTATCCATCCTAGATCCATTATTGTGAGTACCTTATCATCATAGACCCATTGTTGTGAGCACCTTGCCATTATAGACCCATCATCTTGAACACCTTGCTATCATAACTCATCATCTTAAGCATCTTGCCATCATCTGCATATCTTTTTGATGATCTTACTGATTGTTGAGGGACTGGAATTATATATTTCAAGAGGCAAGGTTGAGCACCAGTCCATAAATTGAAGAAGGACTCACAACAACTTAGAACTGACCTCTCTCTTCAATGAGCTGAGGCAGGTAGTGGGCTATATGCTCTAATGACACAGGGCCCAGTAAGGCCCAATAGCTCAACTGGATAAATGTTATTTCTCTCTCAGAAGGTCCTGAGTTCAAGTCCTGATCTGGTCAATTCTAATATACCTCATAAAACTACTGGAGAGATGTTGGGAGTAGAATCATAGATCCTCAGAAGAGTGGGAGGATGGGGCCTAAGCCCCAGTTCAGTAAGTAATTTTTGATGTTGTAACAATAGTAAGCATGGTATACTTCTGACATGATGGGACTATCTGGTATACTTCCAGCATGATGGGACCACCTTGTATTCTCCTCCTGATATGGTAAGCTCATGCAACACTGGGTATGTATGCATTCAAATTTGACAGTGCCCATGACTTGTAGTGCTTGGACATGATTTGTAGTCCTTATCTAGACTTGTATAGCCTTGACAGATCTGAGCCCTTTTCCTGATGGAACTGATGTGAGGTGAGTTTGATCCAGTACACAGCAATCAAGTACTCACAGTGCTCTTCCCAACCCTTGCACTTCCAACAACACTGCACATTGGATTAGAGTTGCAAACTGGAGAAATAGGCATGCACCTATGCAATAAGGATGTCATCTTGGTGGATATCATCTAGACCTGGATGCTGAGAGTCTGTAGCTCTATCGCCCATGGAGGCCAGCAGTGTTTTGATCTATCTTTGAGATATATGGAGTGTATTGAAGGAGACGAGGACAAGGTGTGGATCAGTCGCTAAATCAGCCTGGGAGTTTTGATAACAGCCCAGTTAATTTGGGGGGTGCTATGGGCAACATTCTCAGTCTCGAGCAGGCGTCAAGTGGCAGGTCATCTGTATATGGCAATTGGCTGGCACAGCTTACAAGGATTTTATTGCAATTCAGATTTTGGGGGACAGGTTTGGAAAAACTTTGGGCATGAGAAAAGAATATGTCCATCATAGGTATGGGGCCATGTGGTTGGTGGATAGATATTGGGTCCATAACAAACTTCTTCCAGTATATGCATATTATGTGCAAGTCTACTGCTTGTTTCTTTTTTATTGGAGGTTTTAGTAACATCAATTCACTATTCACAAGTCTTGAGTAGGTAGCTTGCATAGATGGCTAATCAGCAGCCTGCATGACCTCAAAAAGGAGATGTCATTATGGCTGATCTGCAAACCACAGTGTTTCCACAACTCCAGTAGATGACTCCATGAAATCATCGGCACCTGGCGAGTTTCTGTTTGAGCCTAGTACAATGGTGTCGATTCTTGCTTGTTCGTGTGTGTGCAGTATGACCCGACAAGTTAGGATCGCGTGTATCGAACACATTGGACTGATAGAGATTAGTATTTGATTCCGAGCTATTAAAAGAACGTTTACATACGAGGAGAGCAGAGCTAAGTATTGCCTCTGTGGGGTTTTCAATCCTACAGTCTGTCGTTACGATCTTATGGAATAGACTTACTGGCAATCATAAAATCACAATGAGATTGATCATGGATAGGACTTCAACATTTTGAGTGTTGCGTGATGACTGATTCAAATTGGCTATACTTACCAACAAGATAGATGTAATATAACACTCCTGGTGCCCATTCCATTAGATCCATGCACCCAGAAGGGTTGGGGACTCACCATCTCTATAGACCACTTTGACAAGCTGGGAATTACCTCCAGAGACATCTAGGAACAGAGGTGAAAAGATGTTCTGGCAGCGAAATAGTCGATGACAAACATGACCTGTACCTGCATATGAACATGAAGGCACACACACCTAGAACACACACATGCTGTCAACAATGTGATGCGAAGTGGCCTACTTTACATACTGATGTCAATTGCCATGAGGAGTATCTAGTTAATATATAACCGGTTGCTGGAGCCTGTGACTATACACCCGGCATCAGCAAATTGGCTTAAAATAGTTATTACATGCTGGTTTATATAATCCATCTGAAGAATAAGATGGACTATAACAGCTGGAAAAACATTCAATTGAGTAAGAAATGACATACAAACTTTTTGAGGGTATAACATCATTTACAAAACCTTATATTGCCTTTATTATCACACACAAAACCTTTTGAGGGTATAACATCATTCACAAAACTTTTTATTGCCTTTCCTATCACACACAAAGGTTTTATTTGGAATGTATCAAATACAATCATAATTTGAGGATATATGGATGAGAACAAGCAAACACTGCTAGCTCCTTACCTCAAAAGCAGCTTATGAGAGTTACCAGATACTCTGGAAGAAGACTCAGACTGGCGAAATAAGCTGAAAAATGATTTTTTTTCAGATTTTTCCTGAGCACTTTAGTCTGGACTGGAAAATAAATTGCATTTTTCCAGCCAATGGCTTGATGGTTCCTCAAGAGTAAATTTTCTCCAGGATGCTCTCAATGAGATCTATCAATTGAGACTACATTCATAAATTTTGAAGAGCTTTGAGATAGTGTTTGCCTCAGCAGCAGATAGGTCATATTTAATTACAGCATAGTGCTTAAAAAGGTATGATGGCTCAACTGGACCAGTGTCATGATTATTCCAAGAGGTTCTGGGTTCAAACCCCAGTCTGACCAACTAATTAGGGTGCATTCTCTCAAATAGTTAAGTGGTGTGATATCATTCCAGTAGGTCCTGGGTTTAAGCCCTAGACTGGTTAATTTTTAGTGTCTCTCATTGTTGTTTTTCCATGACAATTTTATATGTATGTATACATTCAGTATGTTGGCAATCCTTGTATACCCTGGAATGATTGTATGGTCACAAATCCTTTTGTACCTTGCAAAATAGCTTCCAGAAACATGGACTTTTGTGGTATTTAGTATATTTTAGTGTATATATTGACTTTTTTTAGTATATATAGTTTTGGCCTTTCTGCTGATGGGGGATTTGAGGTATGGAGGGAATGACTGGGTGGAGTTAGAAACCGTGCCAAGTGATTTTTAAAGGACCCTGAGACTCACATGTTACGGACTTGAGGAAGAATGCCATGTTGACAGCGTTGGGTATCATGATAGCCATGTAGAGGATGAGGAGCCCGACGCCAACTTTGAGATCCCTACCCCATACAGCCCATGTTCGTAAACTTAGAAGTACTGAGGTATCGGTGAGATATCGGACCAAAGGCAGAGAGAAGGCAAGACTTGCGTTCACCGATGGATAGGCCAACTGTGAACATCCCTGTAAAAGTCTTAGAAGGCAGATACATGATAATTTGTTCTTAGACACACTTACAACCGAACGTTGCGTTCGCTTCTAAGCATTGCTTCACTGTGAGGTTGAAGGCGAGTTGTTCTGTTGGATGACACGAAATGTCAGTCCCGTTGTTGCAGAAGGATCAGGGAAATATTACTGACGGTAGACAAGGATAGTAACGTCCACGAATGCCATATATCTGGTGACCAGATAGAGGACTGTGATAAGACTCCATTTGGCTTTCCACACGAGAAAAAATTCGAGAACAAAGGTCAGGATCCAGTCATAGGACTTGTGTTGTGTATCAGCAAGAAAGGGTCACTATTGTGAGGTGTCGGAAGGCCTACCAGTACGGTGAGGCTGGCGACTTCGTTTTACAGTCAGTAGTCATTTGATACCTCCCCTACGGATTGGGTCTCACGGTTCATATACTGAAATCCTTGGTTAGTGTTGTGGGTCCTATGGGTTTAAGTGCGAATCTCCTTACCGACGTAATCTGCTTGGTCCTCGGACCCAATAGAATTGCGTTCTTCAAGTCTGCAAGGCTGGGCATTTTCGGTAGACACTAAGTCTGCTGCGAACTGGGGTGTGTCTGACCTCTATTGCCGCTTCTAACCACCATCTTAAGGGCCTCGACACTCGCTTAATATACACATGCCTCTCATGAAGCGATAAAAGACTTCTGTCATATGTCCAATGTCTGTGTTTCTTTCCTTGCCCGTATACTCAAGTCTCATGAATATGGAGATTTGAGCCGACTTACGAGACGTTTTGATGTCGGTATTGTGATTGATTGACGGTCGATGCGAGCGGTGGTGACATATCGTGAGTCGACGGTGATACCCTCTGTGCGCAGGAGTTGGACTAAGAAGACGAGGTGACGAGTATCAGAAACTGATCGAATGATTGAAGGGGAGAAGGTTTGGTGGTTGGGGCTAAAGCGATGAGGGGTTTTGTCGGAGATGATAGAAGCTTTGTTGAACCTGTTGGAAGTACTTTAGTATCTGGCGTTCTGTGGGGTGGAAAGGTCAAACATGGTAATGGCCAGATCATTCTAATAGTCGCAGCACCATCAGAGAACGATGTCACCCGTACAGCAAGTCCCACGGCCGAGATTTTCTGGGGTCGGGATCAATGATTACAGTGACCGCGAGAGAATAGCCAGTGCACGGTTGAAGCGAGTCCCTGTTGAATGCCTGATACGTTATGCCTATCTTTAGGACACCCTGCCGGAGACTGGGGAGGTCCCACTCCTTACTCCATTAGATTTCTTAGGAGCATTTTCCAACATTCATTATGCTTTGCCGACAAATCCGGTCCACCCCAAGTTGAAGCTGTGATGACGTCGACTGGGATTGGTACGTATTGAATTTAACTTAGTGTCTCTACAGTTGTGCATCTTTGTTATCGGGGTCGACAATATCTTCAATTGCCTACCTGAAAGGAGTGGAGCGATGTCTTTCTTGTTAGCAATGGGTATGTGCTATGAGCGGTACGACTGGGTTTATTTGTCATCTGTCATATGAATGTAGAGGTAAGGTTCCACTTTAGTTGAGCAGGGGCTTGAGTCAAGGTGAGGACGTCACGTGTTGACTGGTGTGGTCCCCAGATATGGTGAATTTGAAGAGCGGCTGAGCGCACTGCATGAACTGCCCATGCCTGTTACGTTTACTCCCTTTCACTATCTGACCGTCCTCCAGGATGTTGCCATCGATGGCCAGTCCATGGAGCCTCGCATCCAGGTCATGGTCATCGTCCTCGCTATTTCGCTCTTCGGTAAGCAGTTTCGTCCAATCCGCGTGATTCCATTATCAACATTTCTCGCCCGTGGTGTAGCCGTGTCCTTCCCCGGTGTATCTAAGAGCATTCCTTTTCTTCGCATTCCTCATATCGTGTTCTTCGTTGGCAAGCATTTTGGCACCGGTAATAGCCCCCCTCTCCTCGCTTTTATTGTCAAGTCTCTTACTTTCCCGTTTTCTCCCTCCAAGGTGTCATCCTCGCTACTGCATTTATCCACCTCCTACAAGACTCGTTCGAAGCTCTGCAAAAGCGTCAAGTTAAAGAGCACTTTGACAACATCGGAAAATACACTGGTCTCATCATGTATATCTCTCCCCCGTCCTCTCACTCCATCGTGACCTAACGTGCACCACAGCCTTACATCCCTGCTAACCATCTTCCTCATTGAATGTCCGTGTTGTTCGTTCCATCGCCACGAGAAACCGCTCACCTCGTGTTATTAGATCTATCTACGTCCTATGTCGATCACCTTCACGCGGAGCCTTCCCTCCCACCTACGCCGATCTCTTCATTATCTCCTTCTCCCCAACGTTCCAGACGGTCGACGTTGAAATCCTCACGAGCTCCGGTTCTTGCACAAGCTATTATCCCTGTTTCACAAGCCCCTGTCTTGTCTAGAGACCCTTCGCAACAGGGTGACAATAATGCTGTCCAGATGCCAAGAACAGACGAGAACACGCCGCTTTTGCGTCCACCACGAACCCAGTCGACTCCTCACATCTCACAACCACACGCACATGCACACCACCCTCATTTACCTGCAATCGTTACGCAAGACACGGCAGCTGTCATCCCAATTGAGGTTTTGACAAATTCACCTCGGATCATAAAGATGCGAGGGTGTACATGCGT
>JAEUWS010000948.1:0-30580 GCA_018524945.1 Podaxis sp. C-F-92630
CATCAAACTTCACGTCAAGAGAATAGCAAGACATCCTGGTGTGGCGCATTCCCCGTCCGACGACCAGGTTGTAGGTCGAAGTATCTCCCTGAAATGGGATATTAGTTAATTACGGCAGAGGAACTCCTTGCTAGGGGTGTACTCCAAGGAAGGTTGGTAAGGAATGAGGAACCGCAGACTCTAACATCCTTATGGTCTTTTCATCTGGCAGAAGGACCCAGTAACCATCGTCAAAGTGGGAGCGTACATCAACATTGACTTGTATTTGTGAGGTGATTGTTAGCCGGTGGATAACAGGCCGAGTGGTATCGGAGGGAGGGGCTCACGCCTAATCACGTTAAGATAAGTGTCGACATTCAAGCAGCCGCATTTCATACCCCAGGCGAATTCCAATTTGTCCAACTGTAGGTTCAGATGCATGGTGGTAGGGGTACCCCAAAACATGCGGACTCACCAAATGACCGTCGGCTCCCCGAGGTAGAAGGTGGGCATATTGAATATTGCAGCTTTCTGGTGCGTAAGTAATGGCACAGCGTTTTCCATAGGGAAGCTTGATCGCAGCCTCATCTACAAGAAACTTTGAGAGTTGCCCCTTTCTCCGCCTAAGCAGAGTATTCCTGGTGGGATTCAAGCCGACTTCGGAGTCATTGGACCCGCTTGATCCGTCGAATGATCTAGCAGTATTACAGGTTGGGCTGCCCATGTGGTATTGGTAAAGGAGTCGAACACGATCAAATTGGTGAATTCTCGGGCTGACGAAGCTGGGCCCCTCAGACAACTGTCTCACTGCCCCAGCTTGTACACATACAATTTGTCCGAGCTCTCCAACGGCTCCAGACTGCTCCAGACTGCCTCGCGATGCCTTCCCCGCATGGATAAGATCCTCGACATTTTCCCGAGGACCCTTATGTTTCGGAATATGTGGGGTTTCGAATTGTTTTTCTTTGTGGTACATAAGCGGTCTGAAGTAAGGTGTCTCCATTCCGCCAACAACTCTTGGCGTGCTCTAAGGTTTCCCCAGTAGGGCACTAGTAACAGGAGAAACTCAGGGGCGGAACAAACTAGTGATGTTGTTTTTGTTCTCTCTCCGGCGAAATACGTCAATGCTAGATCCTCAAAGTGAGGAGGGATTTGAGGAATGTCACTGGAATACCAGGTCTCAAGTCCTAGGGAACCCTAACATAGTGAAACAAACCTTCGGGGCAGCCCTGCAATGTTTGAGGATCAGCAAATTTTACTTAGCTCGCCTTAGCGACCAATTATATCAATCGACGTCATCGAGATTGTGGATTTAGGGTTCAGCAGGCTTGGGAAGGGTCTGGGCGCTAATCGCATCTCCATTGAGTATTGGACTGACGCTGTGGCGCTTTGTGGCACAGCCAAGGCACAAACGTGTATTCATCATGTCAAGTAAAAGTAAAACAAGGTAACATCCTGACAAACAATCTTGCGATAAGAAGTGCTCTGAGGTTTTCCTCATTTTATCAAGGCACACAGTACTTCTCTTTACACCGCCTTCCCCGCAGTATCTACACCCCGCGCGTCCACGGGCATTGCTTTAGGGGTCAAGATAACGAGGGAACGGGTGTCTTCGCTGGGCATAGTTGAGCACAAACGCAGGGTCCCTCGAAACGAAATGTCCTCGTTCCCAAATTTTTCAAAATGTCGGCTTGATGACCTGAGAGCACGAATATGCCGATAAAACAAAACCAGTTGTAGTGTGAAGAATATCCGGCGGCCGGTCATAACGAAGGTGCGGTCAAAGACTTCGACTCCCATGGCTGGTAGAATGTGAATTTGCTCAAGAGGACATATGACCTATATAAGCGAAGAAGTAGCGCAACACGAATTAAAGATTGGTAACAAGCTACAATACTTACACATGATCGCCGGGCAGTCTGATTCAAAGCTGCCGACGGTCACACATGGGACTGAGAAGAGAAGAGAGGAGACAGAAACAAATAGATAAACTGGGTTCGAAGTAGACAATTCCACTTCATTGAAAGGCGACAAGGGAGAGAATGCAAAGAAAAAACATAAAACCTTCGCGCATAGCGCGGGCGATAAAATACGTACTTAGGACCATAGAAAAAACCAAATGGATATTTGGTGTTTGCTACACAATACAGATATAGATGCGCATGAACATCATGATGACGGGAAATAAAACAGAGGTTTGGGAATCCGATGAAGCACTGCATATATGCATAGAAAGACAGCATGGCGAGAGGAAGGTATTAGGTGGTATATACGGAAATTTGGAGAGGGGTAATCGGGAATGGGTGTCAGTCGTGTGGGATATGAGCATGCGATACACGTTTCCGGCGCGAAGAAGAGAAAATGCGAGGGGGGGTGGAAGTTGGGGTAAGCAGAAAAGAATGGCGGAAAACGGGGCGGCGCGCGGAGAGAAAAGCATACATGAATCGGAAACAGGGGGGGGGATTTTACCAAATCTGTGGCGCAGGTGGCAGGTAGTCATTCGGCAACAAGAACGCATCCATGCCGTTCTGCATGAACGTGTTCCCTCCCAACGTCTGATCAGAGATCCATACGGGGAGTTGCTCGTTCGAAGTCATCCGGTAGTCCTGCACAATGTGTTCAGCATCCGCAACACCACCATTATACTGCAAGTAATGATGATGCATGGGTGCATGTACGGGATATTGTACTTGTTGGTGCGCATGCGGTTGCTGGGGGTGTGGATGTGGGTGCTGTTGGTGAGGATGACCACCCTGGGGGTTTTGCTGCTGGTAGTATTGCTGCTGTGGCACGGGCGCCATTCCGTGCGGCGCGCCATACATTTGGGGATCAGTACCAGAGTACTGGGGCGGTGGCCCTCCGTATTGATGCTGGAATTGTTCAGGATTCCTGTGTTGCGGCACGCCCATAATATTTGGTGGCAGGGTACCAGGCGGACGGTCAATTGACATGCCTTGTCTCGGGTTCTCCCTTGATGTTGAGGTGGGGGATCGCGAGGTAGATTGATGCTGGCGCTTCCTTGACCTTCGCAACATGACTTGAAGTGTTAGAGCGTAGCGCTGACCGGGAACTAGAAGGCCATTGGTTATGTGATTTGACAGCTACCAGAGTTTATTGGACTTACTCTCCGCCATCAAGGCTGCTAGGTTCTCGACTTGAGCACGAACTTGCATAGTATCACATTCGCTAGGGCTGTGAAGACCGCTGCGATCAGTAAACCTGTTTGAATATGAACAAATGACTTACAAAAGTCTTGCAAGCCTCAATAGGAAAGAACCCATGAACGTGGCTGTGGCATGTGTGTAATGTACAGCTGTAACTCAATGAGCCTTACATTCATTGCCGATCTGGCGCGGATCCTTACCATATCTCATGTTCTCCCGGTATGAACCAAAGTTCAAAGTGATATCCAAACCTCTCTGCGCGATCCTCATCGACTTAATCGCCAGATCCTTCTGCTTGACCGGCATCCGTTCAACATCTTCGGGACCATTAATGCCACGTAAAGCTGTTGCGTTATGAAATAGCTCCGCATGTACGTGTTGGAGTTGCAGACTCTGTCGGTAGAACGCTAAAATTGAACATTAGCTCGTCGCCCTGCATTATGAAAGAGGTTCGCATACTAGCATCGGCATATTTCTGTGAGAACGCCTGGTCCCATGTCGCGTACCAGTTCTTGAACTTTAAGTCGGCATCCCTTAAGACATCGTAATGCTCATCAAGAACCGGTCCCTCGGTCGGCAGCGCGTTCTGGACTTCCTCTCGGATTGCCATGAGCTCCACCGTTGACACGAGGCGCATGTCGTCCTCGATAGCTAAGGGGTGACGGAGAAGGTATCGGCAATCCTTAATGCTTTCGTCATCCTTCAGTACGGCAGGACGCCCGGTACCGTAGGACAATCTGTCACGGAAGCGTTGTATGAGTAAGAGCTTTAATCGAATGTCGCACTCATGGCTTACTGATGCTCGAAAAGGTATAGACAAAACCAGGTTCTCGATGCAATGACTAGTTCCCGGTCTTCCACATCGTCCACTTTGTTATCTAGCATGCGCCGATACAGCTCTGGCCAGGCCTTGTGCATGGCTTTGAACGGAGAATGACGAGGTCAGCTGGTTGTTAATAATGTGGCAACGGATCAACATACATAATTCCATTGCCATTCGGACTGCATGGCCACCGCTCAACCAACCATTATCCGACCAACCGGAAACGAGAACTGAGAATGCATGTCAGGCTTGGGCAACCACCTGACATCAGGGTGACACATACTCATCGACTGGACGGCTTCAATTCGCATGACGGGAGCGAACAGGGTCGCACAGGAGATGGCCTGCACTTCCTCCAAGCATCGCAAATACGTTTCACTTGGGGGACCTGAGGTAAGGCGCTTGTTGTCAGACAGCAATATATTCGGGTATGAGCAACGACACGTACCTCCTCCATCACGAACACGAGCCGCGACCATACAAATGCAGTTAACGGCAAAGGGTGAGCGTTCGTGCAATGCGTCATAGGTATCCGTATTCTTGTCGAACACCGGCCTTGGTGCAACTCAGTGAGTAAAAGGGTCGGAACAACACCGTTAATTCACTCACAAGAACGTGGAACACCCGCGATAAAAGCTAGGAAAAAGAGCAGGGATCAGAAAAAGTAGCGGAAACCGATCGGAAGGTATCCCCACAGGTTGAAGAGTTCCCGCGCTTCGGATTCAGTGATGATATCTTTGGTAACAACTGATAGGGACCGCCGGTTAGTGTCACGTTTGAAGGTTGAAGGGGACGACGCACCGTCTGTGAATTTGAGAATTTTGTGACGAATCTTCCTACGTTTCGAGGGTCTCGAATGTCTATCCCTTTCTGGAGAGGGAGTTCTGGCCCGGCTGTGTGGCTCGCTCCCATCTCCATTTTCCTAAACAAGTTATAGTTAGTATCACGTAACGTGTACAATGGAACGTTCGCTAAGGCAAAAGAAGCGATACTAAAAATACCAAAGCCCACCTTCGCGGCGCGCTCGATAGCGACATCAGCGAGTCCTCTCAGAACCTCCCAGGGGGCGACGAGACCGGACGCAGGAAGTTCTCCGTTTTCATCTTCATCAATGTCGGAAGAATCAGTACTGTTGATGTTGGATGAAGGTGCGGGCCGCTTGACACCAGCTATAGGCTGTTTGTTTAAGCTTCGCTGATCGACGCCCTGATATCGGGCAGGGGGCACGTTGCTTGGCTGAGAAGAACCCGGTGGTCCCCTGGCTTGAATGCTCGAGAAGGGGGGTAGTATAGGTCCTTGATGGCTCATTGCACTGTGCTGATAGGACGATCCATTATTAGATGGGAAATTAGGGTATGATGGCGAAAGTTGCGGAGCTTGGATATCTCCCGAGCCGGGCTGCACAGGACCTGCACTGGATTGCTGGTAACCAGGAAGAGAAGAGCGTGGCTGTCGTGAGTCGAGACCACATGAGTTTGATCCATTGGCACAATCAAAGGCCGGAAAAGCCACACAAAGATAGGTGTAGTGAGGTACTCACATTGGGATGACTGGCAGTCGGGGTAGAGACGGCCGGCGAGTTCAGGCTAGGAGATTGCTGGAAGGAGGAAGGAGGGTAGGTCGAAGGCGAGCGGCCATTGAAAGCAACGCCTCGCAATTGTGTGACAAGCTCCGCAAGGGCACTTTCAATCCTGATCTGGGTGTTCTTGATCTCGGCAACGTGAGCTTCGAGGCTCTTGATGCGTCTGGACGGTAATAACGGTCAGTGATATGAAGAGGAGGAAAAGGCGGATCGGCATACTCGAGACCTGCCTCTCCTGTTAGTGTCGCCTCTCGGGAGGGTTTTTCGAAAAGGCATTCCAGGCCAGTATTGCGACAACGTCTGCACGGAGGATTGTCAGCGCCCTCACAGCGCATCTTCTGCTTTCTGCAAGCATTCTGAAAACATGTGAGTAACAAGAAAAGGAGCGAGGCGAGGGAAAAAAAACACACGCAAGCACCTAAAAACGAAAAGGGTTGGAATGAGTTATGTAGCGAGTGGAATATATACAACGTATACGCACGAGGAACGCGATTCAAGGTTTTGACGACGGGTTTTGCTTCAGGTTTCTGGGTCTTATCATCGTCTTCCTGCTTCTTAACTGGGAGTTGTTGGTTGCTTCCTGTGGCAGAATCCATCAAGAGGATGGAGGAGAGAGACGAAGCGGGGAAAGATGGGATTGAGTGAACCACGAGACAAATTGAGCACCCTGATCAGGAGATCTCCAATGTGACAAACAACTACAACTAACTTGCCTTATATATACGCCACGCATCGTCTGGATCACTGCCGTCTGTGGGGCATTGCCATTCTCGGAAATCATTCCAGCCACCTGCCGCAAATTTCAAATGCCGCTTCATCGGCTGGAGGAGATTTATCTATATCCGTCCCTCTGCGCCTAGCCCAGACGGCAGGTCCCAGTAGTCTGCATTTATTGGCTATCGGGCACATGAACACGTTGCACGAGGCAGATTATTATGTCTCTGCCAGTAGTACAATTCCAGTCGAATAGCAAATACATATGCGGTGCCCATGACGCGGAATTGGAATTCCGAATACTTCTATCAATTGTTGTCAGGCTAGGTCACGCCTTGTTCCTCCCCTCGTCGATCCACGGCCACACGACCACACTTCTGCCTCCGCCATGTTGATGTCATTCCTCTCCCATATTCTCTGGTTTGTCCTTTTCTGAATATTAATCCTCCTCCGATATTCGTCCCCTAATCCCCCGGTTTTAGCGCCTGGTTCGCGTTTCTCCTCCCTAGCTACGGAACGTTCAAGGCCATTTCCCATCGCCCTCTCAGTGAGCCTGAGCTCCAGAGGTGGGCGATGTACTGGTCTGTCGTGGGCGCCTTTGTCGCCTTTGAGTATGTAGCCGAGTGGCTTATTAGCTGGTGCGCACGAGTTCAACTCAGAAGCATCCCTGTCTCAGACGTACTTACCGCCACAACCACGCGTCCTCCCACGTCTTTCATTGAACCCTAGGCTGCCATTCTACTGGGAACTCAAGACTGCCTTTCTGCTCTATCTCGCTCTTCCGCAAACCCAGGCAAGTCCGAATCCAAAGATCCGTCTCACACGGCGCGTGACCACCAACTCACACACTAACGTTTCACCAGGGCTCAACCTATATCTATACCACCTATCTGCAACCCTTCTTCACCCGGAACGAAGCTGATCTCGACGAGGGCATCGTTCAAGTCCAAAAGAACGTTCTTATATTCATCCAATCCCGCCTTACCGCCCTTTGGGAATTCATCCTCAACGCAGCCAACAAGCGCCAAACTGCCACGTCCACCGACTCAGGTGTGCCTGACACTAGCACTACCAACGGCACCGCACGAGGTCCAGCGGGTCTCCAGAACGTTCTTGGCTTATGGCAAACCTACGGCACTTCCATAATGAATGTATTGGGTTCCAAGGGTTCCCCAGCCACTACGGCGTCTGCGTCTTCCAGTTCCGTCGAAGGCACTCCAAGTGTTGCCTCGAAGCGACGCAACGCCCAAGGTAACAATACCAGCAACAGCCCCACTCCTGCGCACACCCCTGCTGAAGCCCCTAACCCTCCTTTCCCGGAACCCCACCACTTCTCCTAGCTTGCGAATCGAGGGTCATAACGTGCTTATTGCTATTTAAAACTTCGCATAACTTGTCTGATATGTATGTTGGACACGTGCTGGGTGTTCTTATTCGCTCCAAATTTGTTGTTTCATCGATTAGATACGGTTGCGCTAGTGTTGCGTGCTACCTGAAGCTGTGTATATCTGATGCCGTCTTCTAGAAATACAAATCCAATGTAACGGTACCATTCCCATCGAGCCAAGAACCAAAAGCAGAAGCTCAAGAAAAGTTAAAACTGAACTACGAAGGCCGAAAACCTGACACGGAACTATTTCTCAAGAACCCAAAACCCAAGCTCAAGCTCCGGTCCTATGTCTCCCAAAGGCGCTCTCCACATCCGCAGCGCTAAACTCCAATCCTACTCCCGCAGCCTCACCATAACACTGTCCAATCCTCTCCTTCCACCCTTCAGTTAACCGAGCCAACTCCCCTTCACAAGTCTTCCAAACGCCCAACAACACTGTCCTGCCAACACTGTCCTCCATCGCCGCAACCCTGTCTCTATCATTAGCATTACCCGGGGCAGCAGCGGAAGCAGCCGCGGATGAATCAATAAAGTGCTTCTGTACGATTTTATATAATGCATCAACATGTTTCCTGAGATCCTTAACCGTATACTCCCGAGTGATCTTCCGGAGGGCATTTTTGCTGTAAGTTGGATTTGTCGCAATGTCCGTTGGAGACGCAAGTGTTCGAAGGAGACGTTCGAGGCCCTCGAAGTAGTCCTGTGATCCGCGTTGGCTATAATAATGGATATGAAGGAAATGAAAGGCTTACGATAATTTTCCCGAAAGGCCGTCTGAACATGATCTTCACATATGCGTTAAGATTCTCATCATACAATGCCCTCGCCTTTTTCGTGAAACCGCCCACAGAACCAACCTCCAACTTCGCCGTTTCCGAAACGAAGTAATGCATATTCTCTACAAAAAAGGGTAAAGTTCCGCCGTAAGTCTTTCCCCATTCAGAGCGGAGGCTGGACAATACCACCCACCAATAATAACAACGTGGTAATTCAGCTGTCCTTTATCCTCCTCATCCCCATCCATCTTCGCCATAGCTTTCAAATTCTCAAACATCGCAGTCACGATCTTGTCATACGCCGCATCCACACTTTGTCGCACTTCTAACCCCAGCCCGTCAGCGCCGATAGCAATGAGCTGGTCCTCGACGCGGTGGACATAGCTCGGGAAGTGTTTGATAAAGGGTACAACGCCTTTACGTTTCTTGGCCGTGAGTTTGGTTTGCTCAATAGACTTGAGTTGGTCATTCTGTTGTACGAGGGTTTACCAGGGGAATGGAAGGCGGGATAGGGGAAAAGGGACATACGATGTGCCGGTCGAACACGCCCTTGAGACGGGTGTGTTGTTTGTTCAAGAAACCAATCAAGAACTGGTTCCCCTTCTCATCCGCGTCCACCATAAACTTCTCCAGCGTCGCTAACACCCCAACAATTTCACTACACAAAATCTCGTTAATTCAAGCCCACAAAAAGCGGGAAAATCCACTCACATCGGGTCCCTTTCCAACGCCTTCTCAACCCAACCCTTAACCTCCGCCGGCAAAAACCCAAAAATCAAGTCCATCGCACCCCGCACAAGTTTCACTGTCATCGAGCTCAAACTATTCGACCTCGCGGCTTGCCTCCTGAAATAATGATCTAGTCCCATATAATCCGCAAAAGTCAATGCAGAATCATGATTCAACGAGTTGATCTGCAAGAAGTCCGCCATGAAGAAATTTTCTTGGTATATGAGGGGAATAATCTGATCCAGGACGAGAGCAAAGACTTCTGCTACGCGCATGTCACCATCGCCTGAAGAGTTAGCTAAGGATGAATTAGCGGCGCCAGATTTGTCTTTTTCGCGATTGCGGGATTCCATGGGTGAGCGGATAAGGGTGCCTGCGCGACGTATGCCTGAAGGGGCTTTGCTTGCAGGTGAAGTCGGTATTGAACTGAAGGCTACAACAACGGGGTGTCAGGACGACGAAGTCATGTCTGGTGAACGGATAACTTGCCATGATCTCCTTCGTCCTCTGACGCCCTCTTGACATACCCGAGATACGTACTCAGTAGTGCCTTGATTTGTGTGCTATGCAAGTCGCTTGCAGCAGAAAAATACGCCTGAAACCAAATCATACCGAATTAGCCAACCCATCACCATCAAGAACTAAACCAAGAACGAGAGACAAGACACGCACAGCACACAACCGTCCATAAATAGTCTCATCCATCTCCTTAAGGTACAGCATTAGCCCACAATATCTCCCCAAATACTCCTCGATATCTTGATGTGGTATGATCGTAGGCTTTCCTCCACGACCAGGCTTTGTCAATCCACTGGTCTCACCCAACAACAACTTTGACTACAAAATAATCAGCTCGGGATTCTATGAAATATGATGCGAGGGACGGCGATAACTACCTGAGCAGTAAACATGATCGTCAAAAAGTCGTGCATGCGTTTACAAAATTGAGAGTTGTGTGTGCGGTATTCCTGGAGACGCTCCATGGTAGCCGCCATATCTACACGGTAGTCGATCAACATCAGACAACCAATGAAATGAGAGAAGTTGATTGACCCACCCGTGTCTCTACCCGCTTGCAATGCCTTGTACAACTCTGCCGCAGCTTGTTCCAGACGGGGTATGCTTGGTGATTTCTCGAGTGATTCTTGGGTAAGTGTAATAAGTGCATCGGAATCGACATGTACGGTTTGCTATTCCATATGAGGGTGAGTATAATCCAGACATGGGGGAAGTAACTCACCAAAAGGTTTTGGATTTCATTCATCAAAGCACGTTGATTTTGCGTCTGGACTTGGAGACCTCTGTTTTGGGATTGAATATAGGATATATCGTCATTAACAGCCTGGAACTAATGTTAGAGAATATTGCTTGGAAGTGTGGCAAATACATACGTTGAGGTGGATCTTGTAAGACGATATGAGCCCGTCCAAACTATCAAGTTCCGCCAACGCATCGTCCATAAACTTCATAACCAACCCAATCCTATCATCCGACTCCAAAAACGAATGAATATTCGCCTATAACACAATCAGATTCACTCGTTAACCGCAATCGTAAATAACATCCGCACCCTTTCCAAAGCCATCAACTCATCCAACAACCTAGCCTCAATCATATCTGCCGCACCTCTCGCCATCTTCCTCCCAATAACATCATCACTCGCCCACTCATACCCTTCAATCATCTCTTCAACACTCGCAAGTGTATCCTGCGCACTCTCAACCTCGTCCCCTCCATCCACATCCAAATGTCCATTGATACCAACATCCACACCTCTGGTCCCATCTGCAATCAGGCGGTCAAGCGTCTGCTGGTTCGCAGGGTCAAAGTATGACACTCGGGCGTTTGGATCCTTGCGCGACGTAAGCCCAATCTCCTTCGTCGCTGACGGTTTGCGTGATCGCGGAGCTGTAGGATCAGGCGAAGCATTACGCGACCTTGCAGCGGGTGTAAGTGTATTGGTCGGAGGTCCACCTGGACTTGCATCTGCCTGAGGACGCGATTTATTCGACTGATATGAGTCCTTCCTCGGCCGACCGGCATTTGCATTCACACTCGCGCTCAACCCACCACCCTCACTACCAGTATCATACCCTTTCAAAGGAGTCCCGGAAGAAGGTAAACTAATCGCAGGCACCGGTTGCCGCTGTTGCTGCGCAACTGAAGGCCGTCGTCTTGGCAGTGGGAAGGCACCGTACGACTCATCTGAGTCCTTGCGTTGTCGGAGTCCGGTTGGTGGCGGTCTGAGTGGAGAGTCTCGTGAACGAACGGATGAAGAGAGTTCTCGATTCGAATTTGCTGGAGATCCAGCGCGTGGTGGTGCAGCTCCGTTTCGGTTCGTGAGGGGCGATGGGACGCGAGGGACCGGTTCCTTCTGAGGTGTGGTGGGTCGCAGATTTCGTTGTGATCGGTTGGATTCGACGGTGGGGACCGTCGGGGAGGGGGGTTGATTGGAAGCTAGAAGTCAAGTTAGTCTCGAGAACTTGATTGAGGTGGAGGGACACAGACTTTCGGCTCCGTCTGGACCTGCTATGCCTTCGAGATTTAACTGTGCAGCGCCACCTGTGACTTGCCGGAACAGACGTATGAGGGCAATTAGGAAGTTGGTTTGGTCGACTGCAGACTCCGTTTGCCATTTGTAAGTTCTCGAAAGGGTGATGTTGAACGTGAGTGGCTGGCATGAACATCAGAAATACACTAAGCTCGCCCCCGCAGCCTACTCACTCCGGCAACTTGTAGGCCACGAAGCTCAACGAGTCTCCACGTCTTGCCAACGGAAAACGATCCGTTGTTGTTCAACTTGGACTTGTGTATGAACCCACCCCCGTTGTTGGCCTCTGCAAAGAAACGAAACAGATGTCACTTCAACACGTCGTTGCACCTCGTATCTCAGTCGCACATACGAGAAAGCAAGATATACCGGGCCTTTCTTCCTTCCGGCCCCGCGTCCTCCAAGATCTTGATATGTGAAACGTATGTCTCTTCAAGGTTTCCAATGGCATTGCGCCTAGAAAAGACGGATGAGATGATGCTTTGCTTAATGTCGGCCATTCAGGTAATGGAACAAGGGAGAGAGGCTGATCATACAGTGCGGTGCTGATGGGCCGACTGCAACGAACAGTGATCGGGATGTGAATGTGCTAGTGGTAGCAACTGAGTTGGCCGCCGTCGCTTGTGGCTCTGTACCGGAACAGTTATAGACGGAACAGAAACAAAGTTGCTAGGGATATGATATGGGAGGACGAGGGACTGCCAGAAAAGGGGAAAAAGTCGCAACCCTGACTACTTGAATACTTGATACGGAAGTGAATAATAAATTGGACAAAAGCTGATGGGTACGAGGTGTAAGGTGTGGTAGGAGTAGAGAACTCAGAGGAGGGGCAATAATAAAGGTTACTTTGGAGACGAAAGTAAAGTACAAGCATCCGCCAAAAACAATAACGGCAAGTGCCGCAGAAGAACAAGGAGAGTTGATGCGAGTTGGCGCCGCACATACGCTGATCCTTTATAACTACTCATACCAACAATCCCTAATTCCAGGTCCCAGCGACTCCATCTTACTCTCATTTCTTTTAACGACGCGCTAGTCGCTCACACTCCTTCTTCTATTCTCTAATTTCCTGCATGCACTTCATCATGACCCTCCCTTCCCGACGAGGAGCGCTACATACCCTCGCCCTCATCGCTACAGACGACTCTGCACGCTCAAAATTTGCCGACTACCACGATAATCGCACACACCACTCATCCGCAGACATCCGCATCCAACGACTCTGCAATCCCGACCCGCCCATCTTGCATAACCTCCCCAATCTTCATCTCAGCTCAAAACCCGCCTCCTGTCCCACGGACCCGAAAACTCCCCCCAAACACTACGTCTCATCACAAGCGCCAGCGGAGGAGTCGATATCTTCCGCATCTGCCTCTTCCTCATCTTCATCTTCATCTTCGTCCTCGTCTTCGTCCTCTGCTAATTCTGGACGGACGACCAGGTCTAGCAATAAGAAGAAGCATCATCGCGGCGCTAGTGTGCCCTCCACTGTCGAGCTCTCCAAGAAACAAGAGCTTCGTAACAAGAGGGCCCAGATGCTCGAAAAGGCTAAAAAGATCAATTCTCTTGACAACTCCCCAGCAAACGAGAGACAGCTGCTCGTCCTCAGAATGGTCTATGAGGAAATCACAATGTACCCAACCGAGCCTTGGATGGCCATACTGGCGATTATCATCCATAGGTATGTAGTTTCATTCATAACGGGCTTAGCGCCATATTAATCCGAGTTCATCTCTCCCTCGACAGATCATTGAAGCAGGTTAAGAATTGGTTTTCCAACGAGCGCCAAAAGCGTGGCACAGGTGAAGAGAAGACTGTTGTTTCGTCAAGCGGGGAAAAATATCGCGTCCGTCCCATATCTTCCACCTGCGAAGACTGGTCGGACGAATGGTTCGAGGAGGTCGTTATGATTCACCACTACCGGGTTTTATGCAATTCACAATCGCAAGCAAGGGCTCTCTCGGACACCAGTTCCAATTACGATGGACGTTCATGACGCTCGCTACGTTCCTTATTCTTATCTTCCGTATCCTTATAATCTCTAAAAGCCATATGACTGGCATTAATTATTCCCGTAGCGTATTCCATTCTATCTAGTCGGTATATACTTTAGACTCACACGATCTCACCCCTAATACACACAGCTGTCATTCGTTTCCCCGGTTTTAGCCTGTATGATCCGGACTTGAAATTTTCTTATGCTGGACAGTTGTATCAACTTATATTACGCACGATAGATAGTTAACACACGTTCTATATGTCTACTGGGTTATCAAGCCGTTCATAGTGGTCTTTTCTCTTTCGTCCTCGTAGTCGTCTTAGCAATGAACTGAGATATCCTCCTCCTGTCGCATGCTCGACTTCTCCATTCCGCATCATGCGGTATCTCTTTCCCCTCCATACAACCTCGTCACCAAAGATAGCCATACACCATATGGGAAACGCTAACAGCTCTCTAAGAGCCCAGGCTCCCAGGAACTGCCACAGCCGAGACAGTGGCAACGGGTGTCCAGCAAGTGATTCATAAACGTCCAGATCAATCATAATCCAAAGGGGATAATGGATTAATAGCGTCAGCCAGATAGGAATCCCTAGCAATCGGCGGAGACTCCAACTCGCAATAACTGAAAGCATAATACATTCCGTGAATGGTTCGAGGAGAGTTGCAACGAACACCATATGCTTCCGAACACGGATCCATCGCACCCGTCGCCAGATATAATCGGAAAGTGTCATATTCCCAATCGCATTCCTCGCAACGTCGCACGAAAGGTCGTGTCGGACATCGAGTTCATGCCAAAGCGCACTGGCGATCATGTTGTCCTCTGCCAGGAACTTTCCGAAAACTTTCAGCCCCCGATCGCGATCGGTTCGAGAAGACGACGCTGCTGCAGGTTCAGATGAGGACGACTCGACTGATGGTGGTGGTGGTACGTGGGGCTTCAATGTCGCGTTGAGCTTGTCAACATCTGAACGCCGGTACAAGTTCGATTTGCCAACGACACAGGACTCAAGTGCGACGGTATTGATAGCGATATACATCTTGGCGTGATTTGTGTTCAGGAATGCTTCCTCAATCTGGGAACCTAATTGTGGTTCGTTGACAAAAGCAAGAGGAACGTGATGCACTAGGGCTATTCGTTTCTGAGATTTCCCGGATTTGGAGGGAGGGGGATTGATGAGAATGTCGACGGAACGTGCGAGGGTCCCTGGGTCGACCATCACATTTGAATCGAGGACCCATAGTATGTCGTGAACGGCTTTGCGGTACGAACGAACAAGGTTGTTCACTTTTGGATTGACGCCCACGACTTCTTCGCCTAGGATACCCGACGCGAAAATGAGCGCAGAAATCGAAGGCGGGAAATAGATACACCTCACCAACAATGATTTTCGCCTTGACATTCGGGTACTTGGCGATCAGTTCTCTAACAACACTTAACGCCTGATCATTCTCATCGGCAACCGAGAAAATGACTTCATAATCGGGGTATTCTTGTGTAAAAGTTGACTCCAAATTTTCGTAAAGGTTCGTGTCGAGACCTTTCAAAGGTCGCAGTATAGATACTCCAGGTACCGTATTAGGTGGTGCACTTGCAAGAGGGGAACGCGGCCGTAGACGATAGCGACGTCTCCTACAGGTGGGGCGGCGTAGGTGTGTATTTTCAGTGATTGATCGATGATGCGTCTTGTCAGCTTGTTGGTCCAAAAAGGATGGTTCGACTTACCCTGCAGCACAACCCAGAAGCCCAAGTATCCACAGGACCTTGTACCATACCATTCCAACCACAGCCAGTACAAAAGAAACAGTTATGGACGAGTCATTGTCGTTCAGCATTAGTGGGTATAGGGGACAACGACGAAAGGAGGTGATGGTGGGCGGAGTTCGAGGTACGAGTTTACTTACACCGCCACTGAGTCGCGTCATTTGCTTATGATTGGCCACTTCCAAATTCCAGCTGCTTCCAGGCATCAGACCCTGACCACTCACTCTCTCCCACGATATACTCATATTGCAAGAACACCTTTTTGACAGCATGGTCCCTTAGCTTAGTGGTAAAGCGTGTGACATCCACAGAGGATCGTGTACGATTGCTGTCAATGCGGTGATTGTACGCCTTTCTCCTGATGCCGCGAGAGAACCGTTCGATTCGGTTAGGGGTCATTGAGACTTATGAAGTCTACTTTTTGCCACTCGACTTTCCTGCGGTAGTCTATGCTCCAAGTGTCCTATCTTGTATAAGTTATTACTGCCACTACCAATGTAGTGTTTGGCATGTATGAATGAACATCCCAACAATCACATATCATGCATTATCTAGTCTTGTGTCGACAACTGACGACCGTCTCAACAATACAGGTGGTATTCAGACCTTTGTCTGTCCAAGGTTTCGTATATCAGCACAAAATCCTGTTTATACAAATGCCGAGCCGGCCACCTCAAGTACACGATGCTCCCCGGCGCTTCAGCAGCTGCCGCTAGAGCCTTGGCCTATTATTCGGGAAATTGATGGTAGACATCATTTCCAATTCGGGGCGCTAAAAATAGCCTTCTTTCCTTGGTCACCTCCGTATGTAAGCTTCCTCCCAGATCTGGGAGGGCTTGCGAAGCGATTATCAATCCATCATCCCAGGCTCATTCGAGATCATACATATCCACAGCTTCAGTGTTTTTGGTGAAGATGCGATATAGCCCGTGTCCCATTTTAGGCGGAGAGATGATTCCCAAAGCCATGCAGTAGGAATTGGACTGTGATGCGTATGACTCGGTCAGGTACTGCCTGTCTGAGTTGTGTATCACCTCGCCCCGTTTAGCTCGATGAAGTCGGTCGTATCAAGTGGCCTTGGCTACTTTCGGTAATAAGTATGAGTAATGAAGTTGTCAGTGGTAAGTATCATGCTGACAACAATCGCAACCAGTCGCCTAGAGAATAGGGTCGAGGTATCCCATCTTGAAGCTCACTAATCACTTCTTCCGAAAACATATGCAACACTCCCAAGGGTATAAATTGACCGTCATGGGGACAAAAATGACATCACCTCTTCTCTGCCTCTTCCAAGCTTCAAAAGTATGTCCACCCACACTGCTATTGCTACGACCGCCAAAGGTGCCATTGGTGCTATACAAGTACCAACTGAAGAACCTGGCACAAAGGAGATTCTGCTCAAGGTCGAATATGCTGCGATGATCCCGCCTGACGCGTATATCGTGGACAGGGGCTTCTTAGTCAGCTCATACCCCCTCACCTTGGGATTCACAGCTGCTGGCACTGTCGTGAAGGTTGGTAGTGGTGTCAAGGACCTGAAGGCTG
The DNA here is from genome assembly GCA_018524945.1 of Podaxis sp. C-F-92630. Taxonomy (NCBI): domain Eukaryota; kingdom Fungi; phylum Basidiomycota; class Agaricomycetes; order Agaricales; family Agaricaceae; genus Podaxis; species Podaxis sp. C-F-92630. Next base: position 17,021 of record JAEUWS010000948.1, read on the forward strand.
GCGATCGGGTATGTTGAAGTGTCTAGTAGATAAGGCATCCACTTGTGCTTATGGAGGTTCCCTAGGTCACGGCGTTTGCATTTGGGCCGTCTCGCCAAAAGGGTGTTCAAGAATACTCTGTGCAACCGAGGAGTGTATGCGCGAAGGTATGCCTGCGCACAGTGGTCCCAGATGACTCAAGACTAAAGAGTCTTTGAAGATACCGGACAGCCTTTCTTTCGAGGCCGCGGCGACTATCCCAGACAACTTCGTTTGCGCCTTCTATACCGTCTTTAACCAGCTCTCCCTCCCTATACCAGCAAGCTTCCCCGCCTCGGTCGACCCGTCTCTTTCCAAAACTCCTATCCTGATCTATGGCGCAGGCTCAACCGCAGGTCAATATATGGTCCGTCTCCTCCACCTCGCTCGATACACCAAAATCTTTGCGACGGCCTCGTCCAAACACCATGACTACTTGCGTACTCTCGGCGCTACAAACCTCTTCGACTACAACAGCCCTACGCTCGTCGACGATATCAACAAGGCCGCAGGAGGACCTGGGAAACTCACCTTGGCGGTTGATTGTATTTCCGCTCAGAGCACCATGGATATTATTGTAAAGGTTTTGAGTCCGACGGGAAGTGTGGCGCTGTTGATGCCGGTCAAGGAGGGAACCACGCTGAATAATAAGCTGGAAGACGAGTTGATTCTGGATTTGCCGTTGCCAGAGAAATTGAATCCGTTCCAGAAAGAGACAAACATTATCGGCGTGAGGACGTTCTTCTATCAGACAGTGCGTGGCCTTGGTTATCACTTGGAGAGTTGTTGATGCTGACTGGATTATAGGACCAAGTCTTGAAGGAGAAGTTGATGCCAGTAATTTTGCCAGAACTACTAGAGAAGGGGTTGATCCAGCCCACACGACTTCGTCTCATGGACCAAGGCAGTCTTCAGCAGAGAGTCGAGCAAGCACTGGAGTTGTTCAGGAATAACAAAGTTAGCGGAGAGAAGCTTGTTATCAAGATCAACTAGATAGCCTGTAAAATGTAGTCGTTGGTGCTTGAAAGGAATTAGGATCTTCTTGGTATTACTTAGTCGGACATAAATGCGGGCGCAGATACACAGCCACCAAGCAGGCGCCCACATGACGTATATTACCCGGTCACGTGTATCCGGATCTTGGGAATGTCGACCGTGGATAATGTCGGTTAATAACCTATATATCCTAGTTCCTCCCGGACAACATATCTTCGCCGCAAATTTATCCCGATATCGCCAGTAACCATCGCGTTAAGCCAAAGGGCATCGATAGGCCTCAGCCATGATACCTACAAAACGCTCTATCTCTGCTGCACGGCATCTACCCAGTGCTCTTAACCGCATTTCTGCGGCTGCAAGTGGGCGGAGCACCCCGACACGCCCAATAACGACGTGGACGGACTGCGCGGTGCATCTAAGGCCCAGGAATTCTGCGCTGGAGGTCAGGAATATGGACATGCTACCTGAGGGAAATAGGGGTCTTACCCGTCGAGGATATGCTTCGGAAGCTCACAGTGAGTTGCCCTGTACCTACAGATACTCCGTATCCCTACTATTCCGTATTGGACAGACCTTACACCTGCGAGGAAACCACACTTCAACAAGATCCTCATTGCGAACCGGTATGTCACCCCATCCGAGCCAACAACATTACTTGAACTGGGTACTGCAGTGGAGAGATCGCGTGTCGTGTCATTCGGACCGCTAGAAAACTTGGAATCAAGACCGTTGCCATCTACAGTGAAGTAGATAAGGATTCGCTGCATGTTAAGCTTGTGCGTGCCCCTCCTGGCCACTGGATCATTGGCTAATGTTAGTTCAGGCAGATGAGGCATATTGCGTTGGACCAGCTCCGTCCGCAGAGAGTTACGTGAGTGAAGCTTTCACTGCTGGTTAGGCATGAAACTCACTCACCTGGTGCAGTTGCGGATGGACAGAATCATTGAAGTCTGTCATCGAAGTGGTGCACAGGTACGGCCCTTATTTGTACGCCTTCCTCACAAGTACTCACCTCGGTCGTCCAGGCCGTTCACCCAGGGTATGGGTTCCTGAGTGAGAATGCTACTTTTGCCGAAAAGCTAGCTGCGGAAGGTGTTGTTTTTATTGGCCCTCCTGCGAGCGCGATTGTTAGCATGGGGTCCAAGAGTGAATCCAAGAATATTATGTCTAGTATGTCTTCTGCTTGTCGCTGGTTTTATCCTACTTATCCTGTCTCAGGTGCTGGCGTTCCATGTGTTCCTGGGTATCACGGAGAAAACCAAGACCCTGCATTCCTCTACGAGAAAGCTCAGGAGATCGGTAAGTTGCCTCTGGCTTTGCATGACCATCACTGAAATTGCTCAGGCTTCCCTGTTCTGATCAAGGCAATTCATGGTGGTGGCGGTAAGGGCATGCGAACGGTAACAACTCCAACCCAGGAGGCTTTCTATGAGGCTCTTTCATCTGCGAAGCGAGAATCGCTGAAAGCATTTGGAAACGACACTGTATTGGTCGAGAAGTTCATCGAGCGTCCAAGACACGTCGAAGTGCAAGTGTTCGCTGATACTATGGGCGGTGTAGTCAGTCTATGGGAACGAGACTGCTCAGTCCAGAGACGGAACCAGAAGATCATCGAAGAGGTGCGGCGCAACTCGAGTTTTAGGAACCACATCCTAATGGCTGAAGCGATGTTACAGGCGCCTGCACCGGGTCTCGCGCCAGAGCTTCGTGCCGACTTGAGCGCAAAGGCCGTCGCGGCAGCCAGAGCAGTCAACTACGTCGGGGCTGGCACGGTCGAATTCATCTTTGACAATGATACCCAGAAATTCTATTTCATGGAAATGTACGTTCGTTCCTTACCGAGGATCTGGACAACCGCCTTAACACGAATTCAACAGGAATACCCGCCTACAAGTTGAACATCCGGTAACCGAGATGGTCACTGGCCTCGATCTCGTGGAATGGCAATTAGAGGTGGCGGCAGGCAACCCTCTCCGACTAGAGCAAGCCGAGATTCCACTTGTTGGGCACGCTTTCGAAGCCCGCATATACGCTGAGAACCCACGTAACAACTTCCTCCCCGATTCAGGTTCTCTACTATACCTATCGACACCTGAACCCACAACTACATTCGCCACTCCATTCCCACCTGTCCAAACTACGGCATCCTCACCACCACTTTCCACGCTTTCACCTTCAACTGATGTGTCAGGACACGATATTACCCCATCGTTGAGAATTGAGCAGGGCTTTACGCAAGGAGCGCAGATTGGCGTGTTCTATGACCCAATGATTGCGAAGGTCGTTGTACATGGGCGTGATCGCACGGAGGCGTTGAGGATGCTAAGAAAGGCCTTGGATGAATATCATGTCGTCGGTGTTTCCACTAACGTGGAATTCTTAAGGACTTTGGCTGGAAACGAAGCATTTATTGCTGAGGAAGTTGAGACTGGGTTCATTAACGTAGGTACTCGGCATTGATTTCTGGGAACGCCTCGATTAACCTGGTCTGCAGAAACACTTCAACGAATTATTCCCGCCAATTCAGGAACCCAAACCGGAACTCTTGACTCAAGCGGCTCTTTACGTGGCCCTCCGTGACCAACCTTCACCATCGACGTCCGTGCCAAGTTCACCCTGGCAGTCCCTCTCATCAAGACGCTTCGGAGGCGATGTCCATGAACGGTTAATCACCTTCCAGACTGAAACATCGGAGGACCCCATGACAGTTTGCGTCTCTCCCACACCAATGAAGTCCGGTCATTACGACGTTACGGTAACGGCGTCAAGCGGGAGCACGGTGACGTATCCCGCAGTCCCAGCTCACCTTGATTCTTCGACGAGCATAAGCACGGCCATCAACTCTGCACTTACGAAGACAACGATTGTGCCCCAGTTACCACCTCCAGGTGTCCCAGCATCCCATTCTCCTAATACAACGGAACGTCTGCACATCTTCTCTAACGGCACCAAGACCACCCTTGTCCTACCTTCTCCTAATTGGCTCCTTTCATTGGGCGGTGATGTTCTCAGTGCTGCAGCAGCGAAAGCCAAGGGCGGTCTGCGTGCACCCATGCCTAGTCTCGTGGTAGAGGTGAAGGTGAAAGTGGGAGACACAGTTGAGAAGGGACAAGCAGTGGTCGTGTTGGAGAGTATGAAGACTGAGACAGTATTAAGGGCTAGTGGGAAGGGTGTTGTTAGAGCTATTGGATGTAAGAACGGAGAGATGGTTGAGGAAGGGAGGGAACTTGTCGATATTGAACTTGAAGAGTGTGCATAATGGAAGGACAGCGACGTAGTTGTATCTTTTATATCTTAAAGCTGGAACATACACGTATGGTTCATCTTGGGCAAAAAATTCAAAGAGAGATGAATTCCATTTCTCAAGAAAAAAATGTCCTCGGAGGCGTCTGCCGTACTTCAGGATTTGTTGAGAGTAGTTGTTCAGAAGGCTTGGGCATGGTATTCACAATGTCCATGAACCTAATGAGTCTTGTATACGGCCTCGTGATTTACACAGGGCTAGCCAACCATGCTCCGTTTTCGGCCACGAAGCCTCACTGTCGAGGCATCAACACAAACTGTGAAGCAGTATCCCAAATACAACTTACCATCGTCCAGTCTTCGTTTAATCGCATCCCACTCTTTGCCCATTTTATTCTTGTAGGCGTCCAAAACCGATTGGAACATTGGTTCGGAGTCTGGATGCGTCGAAGCAAATGCCCTCTCGAGGACATATAAATCAACTGCCTTGTCTTCAACCAGGGAGGACTGGTAGGATAAACCAAAATCGATCAGCACCTGTAAAAGGTGAGTGAATTATGGATAAAAGAATAGACAACTAGACTGAAACCGACCAGATCGACCTGGTCGTTTGAGGAACGTCGGAGCATCATATTCGATGTCGTCAGATCGCCATGAATAACATCCGCCAGGTGCATTTTAGCTATTTCGACGCCAACGAGGTTCATTAACCGATCTAAAGGAATCATGACGCGAGCTTCAGGTAGATCGAGCATGAACTCACCAACGGAAACACCAAATTTCTCCAGAGCGTCGATGTCGGCATCTTCAGCGCCATTGCTCGTTTCGTCCAGTGCCTCTTCTTCCTCCGCACCTCCCGGCAACAGCTTCCTTACGCTCTTTCCCTCAATCCACTCAATACCTAGCACGCCTTCTGCGGCATCCACCATTCTAACTCCAGGAACATTAACACCAGCTCTATACGTGCTCAGTAATATTTCCTGCACGCGGTGGGTCCCGGGATATACCCACCTCAAGCAGCGAATTAACGCCCTAGCCTCTCCCGCAACTCTTGCTTTCGTCAGTGTTGTATCCAGCGTTTTATGCCTATACCCCTTCGAGAAGCGATACTTGATCAATACTGGTGTTTCATGGGCCCTTTTCGTGTCTTCGTGTGTGGACGAGGGATATGGTGAAGCTAACGACGCTTTGTAGACTTTCTATCTGATTAGGGTGCACTTTAATCGACCACATCTGAACGAGGATTGAAGCTACTTGCAGCTTCCGCGCCTTGAGATATGAGTACAGACTTTTCCAGGAGTGCGTTTGTAGGTCCTTGTATTAGTACCATGGTACAGATGCGGAAGAAGTTTGACGGAGCGAGAACTTGTGATAAGATAACGCGGTGGGGCGGTAAGTTATGAGGAATTGTTGGCGTGTGTTTGGTTCTAGGGGTATTACATATGTAGCTTTCGGAGGCCCCTCCAATGCTCTAAGGCCATTTAGCCACATCCAGGAAATGGACAAATGTAAGTCGGCCATTGCTTGCTACGTGACAACACTCACAGGCATTCAGCACAATATGCAGCAGCGGCAAACATCCCACTCATCAAATCCCCGAGTCTCCGTGTCCCAAAACCGGTGCGCAATCTGTCCCCGCCATCTCACCTCACCTCTAACTAACCAGCTTCAAGGTAGAACTACCACAAGATATCCACCCACTCCCGGATTCTGTAACACCATACGTACGTCCCTTTCCCGCTCGCTCCAAGAATTCAAATTCAAATTTTATCCCCTACGATTATCGCTCTACCCCACAGTTTGTCTATCCATTCACCCTCGAACCCCACATCATCACCCTCGAATCATCCAGACAATCCACAATAGCAGCTCACTCCGCTCGTAGAGAAGCGTATCTCCGATCCAGGGGTGAAGAAATCGAACGGCGTAAACGGGATGCCTTGCATAAGATTGCTCCTGGGCTTGGGACTATGCTTGTCCCCGTGCGAGCACCCTCGACTCAGGGGGCGCACGAGAGCAGCGGTGGATCAAGTTCGACGGAGACTCAAGCTCGAGGTGGATCAGCCAAAGACCGTAATGTGATGGACGATTTGGTCGATCAATTAGAGGCTCTCGAATCCAGGACGACTGGCAGGAGCGACGTTAGGTGAAAGTGGGAGATACAGTTAAGAAGGGACAAGCAGTGGTCGTACTGGAGCGTATGAAAACTGAGACTGTGATAAGGGCTAGTGGGAAGGGTGTCGTTAGAGCTATTGGATGTAAGAATGGAGAGATGCCTGAGGAAGGGAGGGAGCTTGTCGATGTTGGACTTGAAGATAGTGCATATGGAGGGACAGCGACGTAGGAATTCAATCCTCCTCAGCAGTCAGAGAAGCTATTCAAAAGGTTGTCGATGTTGCTGGTGCAGCAACCAAGGGAAACTATGTAGGGCCTCTCATCGCAGCCGTGGCCTTCGTAAGTTCCACCTCCTACAACCAAGGTCGTACGCAGTAACAACAATTATCGGACAGATTCCCATGCTCAGCGGTACATCCAAATCACCCTCCGTCTTGTTGGTATCGTTGCTTGCATCAGTCATTCCGGTACCCACGCGAGCTATCTACGCCTCAACGAAATCTGCCTCACTACTTCTCTATCAAGCCCTTGCGACTGAACACCGCGGGGTGGCTTTCTCCCTTGTCATGCCTTCGATGTCGAAGGTGACTTCCGTGCCTCAACCGTCGATGGTGGTCCAGTCCGGGAACAAGATCCTAATAAACATAGCTTGAAGCGAGAGGCTGTTGCGAAACGATGTGTGCCAGGCCATCGATAACGGCGAGAAGACTGTTCATGCCCGGCATTATGAGGCTTGGACATTTGTTGTAGTGGCTCGTCCTCGGCTTCGTCGAATGGAGGGCAGGTGTGAAATACGGATTTGAATCGTGATGGCACTGCCCGATCTAGAGGTTGTAGCACGTAATTTACGCTTTGGTATTGATTTTCGTGCACAGGATTTCTCCCATGTATCTTCATCCAAAGGCTGGAGAGGACGAGCCTGACAACACTACTGCGCGTAATCCGTCTCTAACGATATTCAAGTCATCAACGTCACAGGTTCATCGTCCGCCAACAGCTTTTGGCGCCGAGTCTTGGCGAAATCCCTGAACTATTCATGCTCACCGAGTCTTTACAAAGACCTACTCCCTGCAGTGTATAAAGCTCGCACCGTTTATCGTTTGAATTTTGAATCGCGCGCCACACCACAGTGAGAGCGTTACCAACTTCTGGTTTTACGAAGGATGAGGATGCCTGTCCGAACGCAAACACCTCATGCGATCTCGTGCTAATTTTGCATCTCCGTCTTTCCGCTTGACCCTTTCCTACATAGCTTGTCAAGAATATCGGCTCCGTGGGCTCTGTTCCTCTTCAAACGTCAGCACAGTCGCGTATCCTTGTTCGTTGTTGGTATGACAGTCTAGAAGGACAAAAGTTAATGGTGACGGAAACGTTGGAGATCGTCTGATGATAAAGTTGACCCGTTCCAAAAGGTTTCCTAATCTGAGTGACTACTTGCACCCTCGCCTGGGTGGTATCGTCTCGTTCTGACGCGCCGTGTGAAGGCTAGTTGAGATGTTGTGCGAGAGAGGCTTTATGTATGGATGGCTATTTGTAGGCCTATGAATAGATTTGGTGCGCAAATTGCAACGTTGACGTTGAGGAAGGAAGGGAGCTTGTCGATATTGAACTTGATTGAAGAGGGTGCATAATGGAATGACAGCGACGTGGTTGTATCTTTTATATCTTGAAGCTGGAACAGAAACACACGTATGGTTCATTTTGGGTATTGAATTCGTAGAAAAAAGATGAGTTCCATTTCCCAAGAAACGGCCCCGGAGGCGTCTGTCTTGTTTCAGTATTTGTCGAGAGCATATTTGCTTTGGATGCTTACTTGTCTCGGCAGGGCTTGTCGGTGGACAAGAAAGAGAGACCTAACCATACAAGCCAGACTTTGACGACATCCATGCCTTCTACCTTCGAATCTTAGGGGAGATGCGTGATGGGCCTTGTCATCGATATCAGGGTCTCTCCGGAAAATTAATTTCGAGTTAGGGGGCCCGAAACCTACCCTTTGTTCACTTCCGACTATACTCAACTCAAAAGATCATCAACACCTCAACTGGCGATATGGCCAAGCAGTCTCATTGAATCTTCATCTCTCCACGTACGCAGATAAGTAATGCTCCACCGAAGCAAATCTGGATTATGATGTATTAGGCATTGTAGGAAACGTGAACCACCCAAATATCCAATACAACCATGATGTCTTCCATCTTCTTGCTGGGCCCTTTCCTGGTCTCAGCGAGGTCTCGACTCAGTCTCCTCCCAAAACATCGGTATGATTATACCCTTACCCACTTCTGGCATAATGGTCTAGTTGCGCACAAGGTGGCAAGGGTCGGGAATGTTGGACCTCCGGGAACCGTCGACTCACTCCCGTTTCGTCTGACTCGGGTACATGAACAGGTTCTCTCACGACGCGAGATGAATGGTTGAACAATCAACTGCCTGGCGACACGTTGCACCTTAGCAGCTCTTCTCGTCGTATGGGCTCTTTTCTGGGCGCCGATCCTGTCTCTCAGATCCCGACATTGAACAAGTCTGAGGGTATGAGTCAGCAGGAAGAGGTAGTGAGGCCTTGTCGTGGCAAGACCCGATGTCTTGTTCTCTTGCATTATCTTTGTCTGGAGCTAAATCTGGGAGTGAAAGCGCTACTCAATCCCGGTAGTGGCACTCAAACCTTTCCGACGGACTTGGATGCTACCCTATATCAGCTAGGTTGGAAGACGATACTTCACCCACCAACTCCGGAGTCCACAATGGATGATACTCTTCAAGGCAAACTACTCTTCGTCGAAGCCCTGGATCTTGTCAGCTCGACAACCGTCAGGGGTGTTCTGCTGGGCATTATATTCGTTCTTTATATCCTCTGCGCCTGGTCACTCTACCCTGGGCTCAAAGGTCCGCACCGGCAACGGCACACTATATTCACGTTTGTCTATACCTCTGTAGTGGTGATATGCGAAGGGGCTGCTCTCGCAGCGTCTTCCCGGACAACCAAAGTAGCATATGTCAATTACAACAAACTTCCTGGAGAAGCATTCGTATACGAAGTTAAGCATGCGGATTCCCAGCCAATCGGAATCACATATCTTTTCTGCGGTTATATCTCTGATTTTTTGACGTTGGGAATACAGGTGCCAAGTCTACTATTCCCTGCATGACTGATGCTTACTGATATCTTCGCTATGTAGGCCTGGCGTTTATGGATTATCTGGAGTGCAACACGCTATGCTACCATTATCGCCGCCCTACCCGTTTTACTCTTTCTCTCTTATGAAGGCAGGTTGATGTCAAATCTACACCGCTTCTTATATTAAAGGAGTTGAAATTCCAGCGATACAAATTATGTCAGTTTTCGAATCGCTTCATCCATATGTCCTTCCTCAAGAAGCAGACCTTGCTGCAGCCACCACCGCCGGCCTTGGACTTCAGACGGCGTTTACAATCCTTGTTACTACACTAGTGATTGTGCGCCTGATGCTCGTACGGAGGCGCCATGTCAATTTGATGGGTGAGTATGCTTCAGTATCTACTTGCCAGTGTACGACAAGGCTCACTGCACCACAGGGACATCGGAAATGAGTGGGCAGTACACGAGTATTGCAACGATGCTCATTGAATCATACACCTTGGAATCTGCATGGTCCCTTACAGCTGCGATTCTGTATGCCATTAAAAGTCCCCTTAGTCTTTTGTTCCTGGATGCCGATGTTGATATCAAAGTGAGGTTATCATTCTCAAATGGTGCCTTCCTCTGACAATGACAACATATACCCTATCTGAAAAGGTAATTGCGTACCTTCTCGTTGTTTATCGAGTTTCTCTGGGGCGAGCATGGAACAGGCAGACGGAGCGGCAGATGAGTAGCTTGCGATGGAACCATAATACACACTCCAACGCCTCTGAAACAACTACTCGAACATCGGGTGCCCCACGAGATGCAGTCGTACACGCCTTGTCAGTGTCCCATCCACCTGTTTGACCACCGGGGTTTAGAACAACTTTGGGGATCGGTAAAGTGTGTAAAATTTGGGTTCAAATACGTAGTGCCAGGACTATGAATGAGCTCTATCGGGCTCTGGCAGCCAGATAGGGGACGAGGCTTATATACTGTATTTGGAGATCCGCCTAGTATATTAATTCGTACTACTAGATTCATACTGCAACTGTGGGTGTGTAGGTGTTGGTGTACCTGGGTCTGCTATCGATGATAGAGGCTCCTTAGATAGGAAGTCTTTGGGGAGGAACGGAGCGCCTGAACTTGGTGATTCGGGATTCTGAATGTTTTGAGGAGTCGCATAGGCGCTGTCTTCCTCCGAAGAGACAGCAGAAACAGCTGAGGGCACGGCAGACGCAACGACTCCATTCCCGCTTGTCGACGCGGGATTCGTCACTGAATTGTTCGTCAAATCCGCAGCAGGAAGATACATTCTTCCTAACCTTGGCGGATTCTTTTCAATAGCCTCAATGATTTGCTTCATCTCATCTTCGCCTGTCCACTCGCCGACCAAATCCGTTATAGCATCGTACGCCTTTGCCTGCGAGAGCATCTGTCGGATTTTCGTAGACTTGGCTTTTTTAATGTTGACGCGGTCGCCCTGGAATTGCGCGACGCAGAATTTAGTGAGGCCCCAGTGATTGTCGAGGTACTTCGACTGTTGGTTGAAGGATGAGTTGATCGTGTAAGGGAATATGACTTTGAAAGTCACCCACCAGTCTGAAATAAGATGGTACCAATGTTTTGTCGAGGTCTACTAGAGGCTTATCAGAGAAGCACGTCGGGTTAGTTTCAGCGGCTCTCGCAATCATCACCGAATGCGCTCCTACAACCCATCCATCAATCAGACACCCACCCACTAAAAAAGCCGAAAACGAAATACACATCAGTGACTTCCCTCATCCGCCTTGCAAAAAGACTGGTTGGTACCGGAGGCACGTTAATAGATCAACCTGTACCGTGACCGGCTGCTTACAAGCACTGGACCGCATCCACTCATATACCCTCGAACCACACACCGTCACTCACGAGTACTCATGAATCGTTCAGACGCTCCACGATAGCAGCTCACGCTACTCATAGAGGAGCATACCTCCGTGTTAGGGTTGAAGAAATCGAACGGCGTAAACAGGGTGCCTTGCATAAGATTGCTCCAGGACTTGAAAGTGTGAAGTTGTCATCATGCGAGCACCCTCGATTCGGGGGCCGCACGAGAACAGCGGTGGATCAGACTTAGCAAGGGTTCAAGCGCTCAAGCTCAAGGCGGTCCAGACAAAGAGCGTGATGTGATAGATGGTCCGGTTGATCAATTAGCGGCTCTCGAATCCAGGACGGCTGTCAGGAGCGACGCTTCTTAGCCATATGCCGTACGACTGTCAGTTACGGTGACTTAGAGGTCGGCCAGGTGTGTGTAAATTCCGGTTTACATGAGGAACGTGGGTAACCCACAAATATCTGAAAATAAAACAATGCTATGTACATACTCAGCTCTTTATACAACCTTTCCTTAGTCTCGCAACTGGCGTAGTTGGAGGACTTGACCTGCTGGTGGTATGGTGGTCCATGTGCGTCCAAGGTGACAAAGGTTGGAATGCTTGGTTTCCATCATGGGAGATATCTACTCACTCCAAAACGATGGGCAATACTAGGTGTGATATATTCCCAACGGAGTGCGAGTTGAACAATCAACTCCCCACAGAGTGTCACAAGTGATTGTCTATTTAAAAAAATGATCCCAATTGTTAGATCGGTTCATTTCCAGGCGTTGATCCGGCTTTGAGCTGGCTCAAAAAGTGCCAGGCAAAAGAAGAAAGAAGCAGCAAACATTGCAGCTGTATTTCTTTTCTGGGCTCACCAGCTCCAGAACTTAAAGTGCTGGTCCCCCGAAGTATTTGTATCGATCAAGGCCTTGTTACAACAGGAGCTCATGTCTCGTTCCCTTGCACTATTTTTGTCTTGGGCTAAATCTGGGAGTCAAAGCACTATTCAACCCCGGTGGTGACACTCACTATCTTTCCAACGGCTTGTGTCCTGCCTATATTAGCTAGGTTGGAAGACAATACTTCACCCATCAACCCTAGAATCCGCAATGAGTGGTACTACTCAAAACGATCTATTCCTCCTCGAAGCTCTGGATCTTACCACTATTAATGGTATTTTGTGTGGCATCATATTTGTTCTTTATATCCTATGTGCTTGGTCACTTTACCCTCGACTCAAAGACCCCTACCAGCAACGACACACTATATTCATGCTTGCCTATGCCTCTGTAGTGGTAATATTCCAAGTGGTCGCTCTCGCACTACTTGACTGGATAATCCAAGTGGCATATATCAAACATAACAAATTTACTGGAGAAGCACTCCTATATGAGGAAGACTATCAGGATTTCTACCCAACCAAGATTATGGCCAACGTCATCAGCATTATCCCTGATTCTTTGGTGTTGGGAATACAGGTGCCAAGTCAATTATTTCCCCTATGACTGATGCTTACTGGTCCTTTCACTATGTAGGTCTGGCGTTTATGGGTTATCTGGAGTGCAACACACTATGCCATTATCATCACTATCCCACCTTTGCTCCTCCTTCTTTCTTACCAAGGTAGGCTGGTGACAATTCCAGACTGTTCCTTGTATTGATGAAGTTAAAATTCTAGCAATAGAGATTGTAGTGATTTATAGAATACTTGATCTCAGTGGTCCTTCCCAAAACATATCTACACTCACCACTGCTGCCCTTGGACTTCAGACAGCATTTACAATCCTTGTTACTATGCTGGTGATTGTGTGCCTGATGCTTGTATGGAGGCACCATGTCAATTTGATGGGTGAGTATATTTCAGTTTCTACTTGTCTGTGTGTGGCAGGGCTCATTGCACTGCAGGGACATCAGAAATCAGTAGGCAGTACATGAGCATTGCAGCAATGTTCATTGAGTCATATGCCTTGGAATCTGCATGGTCCCTTGCAGCTGCAGCTCTGTATGCCATTGGAAGTCCAATGAGGGCTTTATTTGTAGGTTGTGACACTAGCATCAAAGTAAGTCCATTGATCTTCAAGTAGTGCCTTCCTCTGACAACAACAATGTATGTCCTGTCTGAAAATGTTATGGAACCACCAGTCTTCCTCACTGCCCACCCTCATGGCCTTGCCATCACCAACACCATCCTACAAGAGCTAGGACTTCCCAGCAGCATCCAAG
>JAEUWS010000947.1:0-30559 GCA_018524945.1 Podaxis sp. C-F-92630
TGGGCAGAACCCAGCTGGGTTTTGATGATGTCTTCTGTGTTCTCACCTGTACTTCGATGCTGGATGCCTACCGTCATTTCCTTTATGGCTGGTGGCACAGCAGAGTATTACCACATCCACTTCCTCAATGTCTTCCAGACAATTGAATCCCAGGCAGAGCAACATGGCATATCACCCAGGGAAGAGATGTTTGGCACGGTATGTTGCAGCTCTGGGCACATTCAGCAATGCCTGATGGGTATTCTCAGGTCATGGATTTCAGTGAAGCCCAGTGGGAAGGCTTCATCCAAGGCTTCATCAGCTTCCAATGGATTCGTTGCGATTCCCGTAACAAGGACGAACTCTGAGATGCCGCTGAAAAACTTGTACAAGGCTGTGCTGAACACTTCCACCAAGCTGCCACCAGGGTAGCGTGTATCACCAGAGTCGTGGACCTCCACAAAAAGGAGGATTTCATGCAGTGCGCTCTCAGTCTGTTGACCATTACCTCAGTTGACAATTTCATCAAGACTGTTGAGGGATTGCTCACCAATTTCCCCCTTGTTATAAACTGGTTGGAGTGGTGGCTTCGAAAGGCCCATTCGATCATGATTTTCCCCACCTATGTGAAGATGTCATTGGAGCTTTGGGACCTTTTACCTGATACTACCAACACTCAAGAGTCATTGCATTTCCAACTCTACTCATATGCTGGATGGAACCACAGGTTTTTTGAGGGTTTAAGGGCCTTGCATCAATGGGCAATGATGTTTGAAGACGACTACAAAGGGTTACAAAGTAAGACATGCAACAGAATTGTGAAAATATAGTGCTGAATGACTTACCAGTGGGGAATCCCTCTGATTATGGGGTGCAAAACTGGTGGAAGAAAGAACAGGAGAAAGTAGAAGCCACAGTGGCAATTCCTGCAACTCCCAAGTGGAAACAGAGGTGCAGTGAGTCTGCATCACCTCGCAAGAGGAAGACTCAGTTTGTTAATGATGGTCGACCACCTGACACTGCTGCAAAGCTAATCCCCAAGGTCAAGACAGAGTCTTCACACAGGAAAGCAGAAACTAGGGAGCACTTGAGTGATGACACCGATGGCCAACCACCCAACTCCACTACAAGGTCAATCTGCAAGGTTAAGGCAGAAACCAGCGAGCACATGGATGGTGACACTATCAGCAAGGCCTTGGTCAACTCAAAATCCTTGAAGCCATATCAAAAGAAAGGTCAAACCAGTGAGAGCATCACCGAGGGTGTGGCTTTCAATGAGACCTCAGTCTCCACCCATATTTCTGTTCAAAAAGCACTGAAGTCACCACAGAGGAAAGGACAGACAAGCGAGAGCGTCATGGAAGGGGCTTTCAGAGAAGCCTCATATCAGTGGGACAATCAATTGTGCTGGATCGACACATCCCTCCAGCTTCTCTATGTGGCTATCCTCCCAGCAATCAAAGAATTCTGAAAGGTTATCCATCATGTTGGCGACAACTCTATGATGCTCGTGGTCTTCCAGCACCTCCTCCATCGCACTGAAGAGACACGTGATCCAATGTGGCTTGCCCAAGGAAGGGATGAGATTTGTGATGCATTACATGGAAACCTCCTCCCTAATGCATTCTCAGCCAATTCTCTGACAGTGTGTTTCTCAATCTCTTGCCAGGGATCATCAAGCTAATTCAACTGCATAGGCATGGCTGTGGATAGGTCTTCACTGAGACCACCAGAACAGCTATTTCTCTGACTGTGTTGTGCCCATTGCATATTTCTCAGTTCTGGATATTGATATCCACTATTGCACTGACCCTGCAACTGGCGATCTTAGGCATATGCAGATGCACCCAAGCCCTCATATGCAGTACCAGAAGTAAGCACTGGTTTCGATACTGTTGTGTGAGAAATGGCATACAGTATTGTAGATGAGTGTATGATAATGTACCATCTCTAACTGGTGTATGTGTGTCTGTTCATCATATGCATCTTATTGATTGACCTCGAGCCTGGAGCCACCCTGCCACCCTGTCAATGATTGCTGCATTTAGGCTCCAAGGATGGAGTGATATATGGGGTAATGCAATAGTTGGGGTCAATCTTGGTGGTCTGTCAGGGTCAAGGAGGGTTTGGCTGAGCATCATAGTCGATTGTCCTAGTCGATTGTTGATGGGAAGGAAAGATGAAGTCCTGGAGATACCCAGTGATCAGAAGCCCATTCACAAGACCTTGGAAGTTGAAGTCTTGAGTCTTGATGGTGAGAGAAACATAGAAAAGGTTTGAGGCCCTGGTGATGCCCAGTGGCCACAGTCTTGTGAGTCGTCTTGGTGATACCCAATGATGAGTTGGCTACACAAAGAACATCAGACAGTGACGAATGGTTAGAACTCACCTTGGAAGGTGAGAAAAGAGATGGCAGGGTATGATAGGGTACAAGCGGCACACCATGGAGATACATGAGGTGTAGGGGTTAGGAGAGGGTGATGGGGGAAGAGGACAGATAGAGGAAGAATTCGAAGCATGGTAAGAAGTCACCACATCAAAACCACACAGGGCCAAATAACCTGGTTGATGTGGTCACAGCATGAGTCATTGATGCTCATCTATTTTTGACTCTCACCTGTGAAGACTTCAAATGCTCGAGCACAGTGTCAAAGATGACAAAGAAAGGTAAGGCTCATGTTTCAATCTGTCATAATAATAATAATAATTCATCGATAGTTACTACCTCACTCACCACACCCAATCTGTCATACCACTACCCCTTTTCATGCATTTCTACTGGGCATCCCCAGAGAATAACCCTTTTGTAGTTACTGGGCTTCACCAGGACTATCACTTCACCTGGTATTTCTGTAGTTTGTGACTTCACATAATGATGGAAGGTCGTGCATGGATAGTAAATGGAGATATTTACTTCTCGCTGAATTGTGACAGGAAGGTTAATATGCCTCCAATGGAAGATAGACCAGTAACGTTTACTCACTGTGTTTCGAGGGCTGAGGACTTCCAGGAGCCACGGCTATGGAGGAAGGAGACAGAATGGTTGGGATTCATACTGTGCCAACCAGTCCCATACAGTGGCATTTGGTTCAAGGCCCTCAGCAACATCCCATTGCGTGTTCCTCATGTTCAGGAAGGCATCTTTCAGTTGCAAGGTGCCTTGGCATCTCAGTGGCTTGCAGTGGATAGGTTGATATGGGACATTGCTGAAGTCTTGGGAAAGGAGAATGGACTGGTGTATACATGTCCTTTTTGCCCTCATACTTGGAAATACAACAAGGTCCACCTGACTATGGATGCAGCCTTACATCACATAGAGGCTGGCAGGGATTGGTTCACAATCTGGATTGGGCTGCTGTACTGGATGACAAGAAAGACACTGGAGGGCACCGAATTCATCAAAGGATTGACTCCGCCTTGGTGGTTCGTGCAGGTCATTAAAGTCAACAAGGACCAGGCTGTGCTGGATAGCATCCATACTGCACCTCTTCCCCAAAAGTTCTGGAGAATCAGACAGGTGGGTCTCTGGCTTCAGAATCCAAATGACACTCCAGATCAACCTCCTGCCAAGTGGTTTGTCAACCAGACAGTGCCTGTTTGGTACTGATGGGGTGCTAGAGAGAGAGCCGGGTCCTGACACTGGGACTTCAACTTAATTGCTCTGTGTCCAGAACACCTGCAAAATGCCACCACTTGGATTTCACCAACTCCTTCTGCACCAGAGATTCCCATTGTTGAAAGTACCTCATTCAACTGGTCAGGGTTTAGTCCTGATATGAACAATGCAGAACTTCCCAGGCCTCTAAGTCCTCAGCATGACCAGCAGCTATCAAGCACTACTGGCCCTCCAGTGAACATCTTTGATGAGCTGGTGATGGTTCATATGGACACAATGGTGCCATTCAAATCAGGCTGTGCTTTTTGGGAGCCCTTCTTTGAGAAGCAGAGGCAAACTTGTGAACACAGAATCCAGTGAGAGACCCCTGTTGAGTGGCAAAGGAGGGAAAGTCGCGAAAAGAACCCACCAACAGTATCTGCACTGGTGTTTGTGTGGGACTGGGATTTCAATGACCCCACCAAATTTGTGCATGAACGAGTGCACAAAGACAAAAGGGAGGAGACCTTGAATGAATTCAGCCTGTCTCAAAAACACTATGACCCAATTTTCAACAAGTGGGATTGCTGTCACAAGTGGGGCAAGGACCAAGAGGACACACCAGACAAAGACCCGGCAAATTGCAATGGTGATGAAAATGAGGTGGCACCTGAAGTGGAGACTGAGTTAGCTGTTGGAACTGTACTGCAGTTGGTCAGTGAGCAGCCTCATGGTAGTAAAAATGAGGTGGCACCCAGAGTTGAAACTGAGCTAGTCATCAGAACTGTGTTGCAGTCCATCGGTGAGCAGCCTCAGATCAGTGAACTCCTCTGTCCCTTCAAATTCCCTGAAGTCCACGAGGATCAAGATGGTATGCAGGCAAGAAAGGAAGTGCTGGACATTCTATCCCAGCATTTTGGATTCATCCCACTGGTCCCAATTCCGTCATCTTCGAACGAGTTCATGTCTGAGTCCAATAAGAAGTCCCTGCTGGCCATTCTGGGTCTATATGGGATTGAAGTCTCGAATCCTTTCTTTGGGACTCCACTTGGTAAACTATGCCTGGTATTCCTGAGGCATTTCACAGCAAGAGATGAACAAACTCTGGACCCAGACCTGTGGGATGTCTCTCCCGACAACAGACACACCTTGCATTTCACTAAATGTGTGAATGCTATCAGGTTTGTCAGAAATGGGGAGAGACTACTGTATATGTTCAACTTTGGCCCTTCAAGTACTGTTCCCTGGAAAATCACCATGACTTCTCCTTTGACAGCTTTGTATATCTGCCACCTAGATGAAAGGATGACAGAGGAGGATATCATATTGGAACTGGTGCAGAATGGAGTGGCTTTCTGCACCCTCCAATGTCATGACTCCCTTCAACCAGCACCAGAGGAAAAGCCAGCTGCCACTCTTGTCCCCATGAGACTTTCAGGACACGTTTTCAACAAAAGGGACCATGAATTCTATCAGAAACAGTGCCAGTCTATTCTGTCCCTGTGATGGTCTCATGCAGCATTACTGAGAGGCAGTTATGTTTAGCAAATTGCTGTGGACCACCTGAGTCTATCTGAAGCAGCTCAGGGGCCTTGGGGTGTCCACCACTGCCCCAACCATATTTTCATGGCCAAAGACAGTGATGGCGTGGTTTATGTGGATGATGATCTGACCGAGGATGAGGTGGAAATACTTTGTGGTGTTTATCAAACTTTTTCAGGTGAGTACAAGCTCATGACAGTTTAGCAGAATAATTTAATTATATGTTTCAGGTAGGGGTTGGATTACAGGTCGTGAAGCTGTCATGGTATCCCCTCGTGTGGTCATTCGAAGGAAGTGGGGAAGACTTCGGGCGTTGGACACGTCATAATGAGGGGATTGCCTTATGGATTGAATTTGGATGTGTTTCAAGTCATTTGTCGATACTACTAGTACATTCGAGACATAAAATTCAGACACATTTATCTCAAAAATTCAGACGTATTCATCACAAAAAGTTCAGACTTATTCATCAATGCCAACTACCACCAGAAATCGCTTGCCTTTCTGATCCGCTTCGCAACACTACGGCGCACGGCAGAGATTCAGGAAGCAAAGCGAGCTACTGGCAGAGTGGCATTATTCAAGGCGAAATCAAAGCGAGACTACTCAGGCACTGAATAACCGAATAAGTGACTGATTGTCTTTGGATCATCAGTGTAGCCACTCACAACGTCCCCATCCCATTGCTACCCAAGCTTCACGAGCTGCGAGTTCCTTGGCCTCTTTCTGACTCTTGCCTACGCCCTGACCTCTGATTTCACCGTTGACTGGGGTAATAAATAAAGCGAAGGCAATTGTGATGTAAAGGTAACACAGCTTACGACAGCACTGAACAGTCCAGGTTGGGGTATGAGAGGGACCTTCGAATCGAGCAGGGTAGGTCACCGTGTAATGTTTCTGTTGAGCAGCTAGATTGAATTGAGCCAAAATCTGGAACCTGTTCTTATCGGGTGTCGACGTGTTGCTTTGGGAATAAGGAGGGGGAAAGGTGTTCGCGGGTGGAGGAGGGGCCTGAGATTGGGAACCCCACGTGTGGTACGAACGACCATTTCCTGCCGGTAGGTTGGGAGCGGGTGCTCCAGGGTCTAGGGCCTTTGAAACCCATTGTTGAACGGCCTCGGGGCCATTTGCTAGGAACAAGGCGCCAATGTATTTGTGGAAGAAGTACCTTGCTCCCTGCGAGGGATGAGGATTTCTACTTGTTGATTTGAGAATACGCACCGGCTCAGTATCAAATTCAGCGAGTGCTCCTGGAGGACATATGATTCTTTGTTTAGCCCCGGATGCATTCAGCAGATGAACGAAGTCAAGCAAAGTGAGCTGATTCTATGTCCATGGGTATTCAGCCGGCTAAGCGATGCATTATAGTGAAGTGCCGCTGTGTACCTCGAAATCACTGATGACCATGGGAGATTCCTTCATAAAATGATGATAAGCAAGCGCTTGGTTCAGGACATGACGGCCAAGGAATGCCAAACGCGCAGGACTCTTGGGGTCATCATCTGCCACAGATGACAAAGAGTCGTGCGTGTAGACAGTCAGCATCAGGTCCTGGTCTGTTATTGGTGGAAGGGTAGATACACCAGCCATATCTGACGATAACGGAGGCGCGATGCTAAAGGATGAGGCAGAAGGATACTGTAGTTTGTCGGGCGTTAAATGCTGACTCGAAACTGATGGAGACTCCAGAGAAGGATCGAATATTCTGAAGAAGGTCGATGATGTTTGATAAGATTCTGCTGCGATCACAGAGCTTTGGGTGGTAAGAGATGTTGCTGATATAGGCCAGATAGGAACAAGGATGGAACTGGTCGTAGCAAGGGTGCCGAAGCGGGAATCGCCGAGTCTTGTGATCTAACTTGTCACTTCGAAGAAAAAATGAACATATTTTCGCAGTGCTTGGTCTCGAGGATAGCCAATGATATTCCCCTGGAGCGCTTTCTTCAAATAACAGAATGAGGCTTTCTATGAGTGGCGGAGCCCCTTACTCGCCTGGCCTTTTTGATCTTCCACCTAGTTGCCGCTCGTCTCTGCCAAATGCAGCTTCTCGCCCTAAACATTGGGCGAACTAGAAATAGGGTCGACCTCCTTACGGCTTCCAAGAGATTGCTCCAAACTTGAAGAATGATGGTGTCCACCGCGGCGAATCTTGTCCTCCTATAGTCCAAGTATAACCATCACTCGAGGGAACTTGGGGAGTGTATATGGAGGTTGATTCAAGTTTGACCGGGACAATTTCATATCGCGCCGTTTAAACTAAGTGCGGCCAACTTCAGAAGATCGAAGCTTGCAAGCGGCGGAACATTCTCCAGGTTCCACGATGCCCGGAAGCACTGGTGAGTTCCGCAGTCAGACAAAGTAATCGATGCTGAATTTACGGGCTTCTGTGTGACTCGTGGCTGTTTTGAGTCGCCCGTGGAACGACAGCTTGAAGCTACCTGGGCAGGTACTCGAGCAGTTGTGAGCAAGAATGCCCTTTTCCCGCCACTGTAAATTGATTAACCATCGTTCAAGTTGAAATTTATCCAATCATAGTACAATCATTGTACCACAGAAGACACTGGACTGTGATAAGGGGAGGCACCGGGCCGCCTTGTGTGTCAGAGAAACTAGCAACACGATATTTGGAAATTTGTAGTTCTTCAAGGCGGGCTGTCTCCCTGCATCATTCTACGGGCACCAGCGTGCCGGGTTAGAAACAAGCGAACGTTCGAAGGATTCGGAGTCTTTCAGCCTTGGTTAGCTTGAGACCCGGTGGTATCACTACCCGACGTCCAAGTCGGGTTTGTGTTGACTCCGTCAAATTAAGCAGATGCTTTCCCATTAGGATAAATGGAAGAGATGTCGACCAAAAGGATGTAGAGGAGCTTCATTGTGGGATGGCGCTGGGAAGTGATGCAATTCAGTATGCATCACAACTGTAGTGCTTTATTCTTAACCTTCTTCATCCGATATGCGGCCCACTATATGGTGGAGGTTAAGAAAAGCCTGCTACCGCTCAGCTTCTTGCGCACACCGTTCATACACATATTGTCCAAGAGTCCCAATATATCTCTATTTATACAAGCTACAGCATACTACAATCCACACACAAGAGTCCAATAAAATCCGATTATCCGACCAACTAATCTACAGTAAGGATCAAAAGATAATATACAAGCAACGAGAATATAAATAACACGAAACATCAACCCGAGTCGGAAACAAGGTGATTGATGCAAGACTGACAAGTGTCGATAGATGTATGATGGATAGATTGGGAAAGGAGAGCATAATTAAACGAAGTGTAGTGGATCCCAAGTGATTGAATCAAGAAACCGCATGGAATAGAAGCAACGGGCAGAAGTAAAAAAGAGATATAGATCAGCGCAGAAATACAATCCAAGTCACATCATCGGGCTTCTCACCGAGCTCCGAGTCCCGGTCCGAGTCGGTCGCAGTAATACTAATGCCAGCGCCAGCATCAGAGTACCAACTTAGTACCAAACGACTAATGTCCGTCTGGTCGGGAATTGAGCCAAATCGAGTCAGGAGGATATCCAAGTCAGGAGAATCTAAGCATCCGAGTGGCCATCTAACACCTCGATGCAAAACTGCCGCCAATCCACCCGTTTTGGAACATCATCCTCTAATGCGCTCTCGAAAAGCAGCATTGCGTCTGATGCAGGCACAGGCGCCTCTTCCTCCACTATCGCTGGTTCCACCTGACCCTTTATCTGAGTCCGATCAGAAACGTGCAGGGACCTAGCGACACGGATACCAGGGTTTGCAGAGCTAGTCTTGGGCGCCTTGTCAGTACTATTGTCGGTGTCGTTGTCGTTGTCAGAGTTATCACCCTCGGGAATTGCAACTGAGATAGATGCGGACTTGGTAGGGAACAATGAACGAACGCGTGATCGTGTCGGAGTCCATGAAACAGGGAATGATTGTGAACGTGTGTGTGAGCGTGATTGGGAGGGAGGGTGAGGTTGAGGAAGACAATCAGTGTGTGGGCGTGCGAGGCCTGACGTAGATGGGTTGTTTGCGGCGGTCGCGATGGCAGCCGAGGTGGTAGAAGAGGGAACGACGTGAATCGAGGCAGGTCTCTTCTTCTCTAATGAAGCTCTTGCCCCAGTCCTTGCGCGAGGAAAGTGCAAAAACGAGACGTCTGGAGGTGGACTCGCAGAAGACGATGGAATATTCAAGAACGAATTCCTAGAGGATGATGAGAAGAACGATGACGCAGATGCAGATGAGAACGACGAGAGCGAGAATCTATTTGATTGCGGACGAGCGGGTGAGGAGAGATTGCGATTACGGATGGGGATAGCTCCGAACGGGGAAGACGGTTCACGAAGATCGACGTCAACAAAGAATGACTTTGAACTCGGGGATGACGAAAATGGGTCGAGGAGTTCTGGTGCCAGTTGTGATTCTGCAGTGACACGTGCGAGATACTCGAGACTACGTGGATACCATATACCACATGTACATGCAACACACATATACGATCACGGAGATGACAGCCAGACGATACATAGGACAGATGCATAGATGATATGATCATGAGCTTCACAGCATCACATAAACAAAACATAAGACACATACCCACTATTCGGACATTCAGGCCAGGACAAAGAATCGATGTCGACAGCGTCGTCGACGAAAGAGTCGCTAGAAGTAGACGACATCCACCCAGACTCATCATTGGCCATACTACGAACAGTAGTACTCCGGGGTCTTCGGTTCCCAAATAAGTGGTGAGTGATGGATATCAATGATGAGCGACGACGTTGTTTCCCGGAGGTACGACTATGACTTCTCGTATTGGAAGATGAGGACGAGGATTTGTGTAGGGGGATGAATCTCGATGTGCGTCGTGTTCGCTGCTTCATAGTCTCTGTCTCGGAATCCGAATCAGATGAGACACCATCAAAAGAGAGTGGAATCGGTGCAGTCTCCAAAGCAGGCTTGACACGATTTTCCGTCGCGAATCGTCTTGAGACAAGTCGAATGCCCGAGGTGAAGAAGTCGGAATAGCCGGGCGCATGAACAGAGTGCATGGCGGGTATAAGCGGACGGCGATACCAGCAGTGGGCGCCAGTAGAGCCAAGGGTCGGGAGTGGAGTGGGGGAGAGGTGCAGATGATCCACGGGCAGAGTTAGGTTAGGTTAATATATGTCGCTTCTCTACTTAGCGCCAAACCGTTATTGTACAGTCAGTCAGGGGATATGATGTTCTGGAGATCCCATCAACCAGGTGGTGTGGCGGTGACATCGACAACGGATGATTTTTTCTGTTGTACTTGTCAAATTAAGGCGAACCGTCTCCACGGGTAAGAATAGAAGAAGGGGGGAAAGAGAGGCGTAACAAATAAACAAGTGGTGAGTCATAGCCTCTCGTGAGTGCGCGGCGTTGATCTAAAGCTACAGTGTTCTCGTATGAGTCGCAGCTCTTGATCGTGGATCAGTTACCATATTTTTGGTCGGTGTTCGGGTAGTGGCGCTTGGCAAGGACGATCAGTTCCGACTCAAGTATTTGGTATTCGTGTGGCACATAGGCTTGGAGAGTGTGCTTATTACGCTTCGCCATGCGGTGTATGGCAATTTTCCGTCCTCAAGCCTGTTGTAGGCCAGTCGCTCGAACCCTAGGGAGACTCCGGGAGGATGCTATGCTTACTGGGGGTTTGGAGTGGGAGTTGGGTTCAATGGCAACGAGAGAGGAGCGTGATCATATGGTACACCCATTTTTAGTCAAGGAACTGATACGGAAGACTGTGCTAGGAGGTCTGAAAGGAGCCGAGTGATATCAGTAAGAGAAGTGGACAGAAGTTGATGTTGGTTTAGAGATTCGCCAAGTCAGCAAATATAAAATTGGGAGTGGTGCGCTCATGCGGGACGCTGTGATGTAGAGAAGCACGAATGCAGTGCCTGAACAATGGGAGTTTGAAGCTTTGATGTCGGCGGGGTTGATTGCGCAAAGATAAAATATGCGGATCAGTCCCGTCGGGTTGTGCCCATGGCTGTTTGAACAAATCGTTGAGAACGAACATGTCTATGCTCACACGGCGGCATCATTGATAGATATCGGATGGAGTGATTTGCAGAATACGTTACGCATATTAATTGGACAACAGGTGCCGTGCAACAATGCCAAAAAGTCTGGGACTGTGTCGTGAGTGGTGAAACTGGAAGAAGGCTGATGAAACTCTCCAGAACGAAGAGAGAACAAGAACGCAATCACCCCTCTCCGTCAGCGAGATCGGGTCCCACGAGAATGAATAATTCGGTTTATTCGGCACATGCTAGCAGTGCCTGTATTTGCAGGTCGGTGATGAGTATTGCCTTCGGACGGCAACGAATAGAGACAGTATTACATGGTATCACCCTAGAGGATATTTTATCGCTTGCTGTTCTCTGCCCGTATTTTCGCCTGAGCGAGGCGTTCCTTTTGTGCGTCGGCAATGATTCGCCGTTGGTTGAAGTACGCGATCTGTGCATATGGACACAATAAGGGGTTATAGTGGAGGGATAAATGATGCGGCGTGGACGCACCCAGCTCTTAGCGCAGTTGTCCTCGTACAGCTGCTTCTCTTTTGTGCAAGCACTGCCTTCGTCGCCGGCCTTGACTACATTGGCACGATCGAGGCATTCAAAGTATGAATCCCGGGCATCCCAGCATTTCTGGCGGTTTTGTCTTGATGGTTCAGACTTTTCCTCGGTCTTGTCGCTCCGCGAGAACCATCCCATGGTGGACGGGTGATGACGCGGTGACGAGACTTGGACGCAACTTCCTGAAATGTTCCGGGAACTGCTCACGTGATGGTTCCCATCCACAAATACCTGCCTGTGAATGTGCTTGAAACTCTCAGCAAGTCCTCACCATACAATGCTCTCTGCGGTAGGATAGGACAGAGTGGTTTGGGTTTCGGCAGACTGAAATGGTCAACTTTGAATTTTCATATTGAGCGTGTCAATAGATTGACATGGGAAACACCTGCCGAATCAGTAACCAGTCCCTTAGTCAGGTGGGTCGAATGTATCAAGACCGAGCTACAACAGCCCAACGCCAACAGCCACGACAGGCTTCGTTATCTATCATCTATCATCTCTTTTACGCACTACCTCGAGGTACAAGACTAGGTTTGCCTTACACGCGTCCCCCGAACACACTATGGACATTGGGTGCACAAAATAATACCAACCTCCATGGCATCCACACACCCCAAAACTCCAACCCAGTCGCATCCGCTATCTTCCGAGGAACTGCCATCGCGCGGTCGTAGAAGTCGTGAACCGCCTCGCCAAGATACTCGATCAGCATCAAACTATTTTACCCTCAAAGCACAGCTCGAACAGGACACCGCTGGAGCCCCAAATTGGGATGGGAGCGTTCGCGGATACAGTAAACTCAACAAGAGGAAACATTCGGATGCACAGGCACGGAGAAAAACGTCCGCGGCGTCGTTATGGGATCAGCAGCACCAGGATGGAACTTCTTTGTTCGTAGCGGGGTCATCCAAGGACGACATCACTCCACGGAAACGACCTGATCCAGAGTTTGTGATAACCGAGGTATTCGACTCGAACCAATATAATCCGCTTGTCACTGGCCATGTACTGTCAACCAAGTGGCATGAATGCTCTGATGATGCCATTGAAGGAGCCGTCTCCAAGCTCAGTTCGATGGAAGCACCTGGTGACGTTGTCAACCATCCATATTTCACCGCACTGCGCATTCTGTCCTCTGCGTACCACAGCCTAACATATGCACGATCGGAACTGGAACAACAGGGACGGTTGATGAGGGAGAAGGAAGTTGCGCGGAGGCAAAGGGCAGAAGACCTACTGCACGAGTTGCAACCCTCGGAAAGGGACATTGCGCGGCGTGTCATCCAGTCCATATTCACCAATGATGATGAAAGCCTCCACCAGGTCCAGAGAAAGCAGAGTGCTATGGTATGTGATTCTCACTTCAAACCTCGCTGCCCAACTAACACGTGTATAGTCTCTGATAGAATCGCTGAGCGAAGCTATTGCAGACGAAGTTCCGCTTTCTCGAAGCATACCAAAACCCATGACGCCAATGGCGGAAGAAACCACATTCCAACTCGATCATCCATCCGAATCTACGCCAGACCAGTTCTCCACTCCTATAGACGGCACCCCAACTAATCACGAGTACTCTTCCCTCGACGAACCCAAGCCCCCCTTGCCACCGGAACCTCCCCTCCCAGATGCCAAACAACGTCAGGATCGCCCTACAATAGGCGATTGGATGGGCACGTTATGGGGCAAATCCAAAACTCCCCGTTCTCAGGACGCACAGGCCGCTGCAAGTTCTTCAAGTGACAACACACTTCCTGTTAAACCCCCAGGCCGACGTAAGACCACCAAGAGCGTGTTTGGCACACTCGGTATTTCCATCCTCAATCCGGTACCTCGCGACACATCTAAACGAAACATTGTGGTCGAAAACACTGTCCCCCCACAAACAGTCTCCGATGATGCCGAGTCTGCCAAATCTATGGTGCCTTCGGCAGACTTGTCCACCGTACCTTCCGTCGTACCATCTGTTGTGTCATCTCCTATCCAGCACGCCTTTGTGCCAACCCTTGCAGCCCCTACCCTGACAACAACACTGGACCCTCCAACGAAGCCGCCATCGGTGTCGTCAATTACAGCATCGTCAGCTGATCCGCCAACGGTTATGATGCAGGGTGCAACACTTCGCGCAATTGCTCATGCGACTCGTGTTATGACCAATGACCCGAGTAGTATCCTGACCGATCAAGGCCGCGAAACCGGTACACTTATTGCAACGCTCGCCATGGAATTGATCAAGAACGCCCGTGATGAGGGTATCAACTTCCGCGAGAAGCCGCTTAAGGAACGAAAGGAGGCTGGCGCGATGGCCAAAGATGAGAATCCAGCTGAGCGGCCCATAGCCACCTTGAGCACGACCCCTGGAGCCGACGCGACTGCGTCTCTCAATCGTGCGCTGGGTTCGACTTCAACTGAAGGGTTGAAGAAGAAAGGGAGAAATGCGGGTATTACTCGTGTGTCTTCCTCCTTCGCTTCTCCGCTCTTTGGTTCTTTCGGTCGTCAACAACGAAAATCTTCCATTGTCCAACCACCTTCGACCCAATCCACCACCACCAGCCACCAGTCTTCCCTCAACCCTGGAGCTCCAACACAACCCCTATCTCAACCTCCCAAGCCCAAACTCGCATCCGTACCCCTTGAATCCATCATTCCCGCAACCTCTAAACCACCTACGCAATACCTTTCTCGTGGATACACATACACACCTCTGACATCACGCGACTTCCGTTTCAGTCTCCCGTTATCTGTACCTCCGCCCCACCCACACTCTGCTTCGCGCTTCTCACCACATAGCGGTGATGGCGACGATGGTGGGAGGCCTCCATTGACGGACCGATATGGATTCATCTACGATGTTACGTTGTACGATGTGTTGCTGTTGATCCGTGCGAAGGAATGTGGAAATAGCGCCCCTGCTTGTTTGACGGGAGTGAAGATTGCTGATAGGGAGGAAGATAATAGTTGGCCTGAGGATGATGGAAGAAGCACTGGGAGTGGGAGAGGGAGGGGCAAGGATGGTATCGAAATCGTGAAGGGGAAGTGTACATGCGATGGGGAATCGGATAACAAGAGTATCGGAAGTGGTGAACGAGGGAGGGGAGGGGATGGTGAGGAGTCAATGGCCTCGCCTTTAGGTGATGGGCAGTCGATGAGTGTCAAGTCACGTTCGTCGTCAAAGAGCCGGAAGAGGAGCTCGGTGGCCCTTTCGTCTGGTGCAACTACGAACACGCACTCGAGTAGCAGCGGGACGGGTCCGACATCCCTTGCTACATCTATTCTGAGCGTCAACGACGATACCCCGCGACATGCATGCGCGAATACGATCCGGAAATTGTTGGACCAGCTCACGGAGATCCATGATCAGCAGCAGGCGGCGCAGCGGAGAGAGTGGAATGTATTTGTGAAACAGCGATCGCGGATCAAGACATCTAGCAATAAACCTTCTTCCTCTGCTCCTGCTGGGGCGTCAAACATGATCCTTGGTCTTAATATCAATCTCGGTCTCGCGAACAATGATTCCGTAGATGATGATGACGCCGACGAGTTAGGACATACCGAGGGTCTCATCAACTTTGCGCAACTTGGGCTCTCGTCTTCGAGGGACGAACGGAGGGAGTTTGATCGGCTTGTGAGGAATGGGATCCCGCTTTGCTTCCGATCGAAGGTGTGGATGGAGTGTAGTGGTGCTCTGGAGCTTAAGGAACCAGGACTGTTCAGGGACTTGCTTGAGGCAAAGGCGGAGGATGGCCCTGGGAGTGTTGTGGCAGAGATTGAGAAGGATGTGGGGAGGACGATGCCCCTAAATGTGTTCTTTGGAGGTGACGGTGCGGGGGTGGACAAGTTGAGGAGGGTATTGGTTGCATATAGTCGGTGCGCGTCTTGGTTTTCGCTACTCGTAAATTGAGTCCTGACTTTGGCCTTGCAGACGTAATCCTGCCGTTGGGTATTGTCAAGGCATGAACTTGATTACATCAACTATATTACTTGTCCATGCAGACGAGGAGGATGCATTCTGGATGCTTGTAGCGATCGTGGAGAAGATTCTTCCTGAGGATTTTTTCTCACCTTCGTTGTTACCTTCGCGTGCCTGTCCACTTGTTCTGCTGGACTATGTTGCTGAGCACCTGCCAAAGCTACACGCACACTTGACAGAGCTTGGGATCGACCTTGGGGCGATTTGTTTTTCGTGGTTCTTGTCGCTGTTTACGGATTGTTTGCCTGTTGAGGTATGTTGTTGGTTCTATCAGCTTTAATGATGGAAAGCCATAACGGCGCTGCGCAGACTTTATTTAGGGTATGGGATATATTTCTTGTTGATGGGCTCGACGTGCTATTCCGGATAGCGTTGGCCATCCTACGAAGAAACGAGCAGGAGTTGCTCTCATGCGAATCAATACCTGCTGTGTACGTCGCACTGGAGAACTTGCCAACGAGGATGTGGGAGGCCGATAAACTCCTCCAGGTGCGTCTCCTTCGCCTCGTGCTGTATGTGTGATACTAAACTATGCCTTATGATCTTTATATAGCTTGAAGCAGAGCTTCGACCCATACTCATGCATTCCGATATCACTGCTAAGAGGAACAAACACGTCGCTACACTCTCGCAGTTGGTGTCACAATAATCGTCAACTATCTCGGACTGTCTTTTCATATCGACCTACCTCTTCCTATTCAATGCGCTGTCTCTATTTGGTTCAGGTATACAATTTTGGTCGTGTCTTAGCTTAAACAATGTCGTCAGGATCCTAATTCTAACTCATGTATGTAGGGTATAGAGCTCAAAAATTGCATTCTAGTGCCAGTAGTTTTTAGTGTCTTATACGAGTAGCAGTCACATTGGTCTTAAGCAATTCTCTTACGTGGTGTTGCAAGACCTGGAGGAGATCATAAAATATGGGCGTCGAAGGTCTGCTTTCACCCCCGTGCTCTTTGGTTTTCCTTTTCTCCAGGTCAATCAGTCTTCCATGGCAGTTTCTAGGGGATAAAGCTTAAGGTGGTGATATCAGATACTTGCTGCCAGAATGCTCGTGGTGCGAGCTGTGACCTGCTGTCACCCACATAGGACAAAAGCGTCTATTAACAGCCTACTAACTCACCACACGCATTCCGGACTACCTTCGCTCTCACTGTGGACTTATCATCAACAAGGTCACAATAACTTTTACAAATGCATCACCAGGCACCTCCACCTGGATATGCACCAAGCTCCGGATCTCTTCCCCGAAACAATGGGCTAGAACATGGGGAACAAACCAATGGTACGTTCCTATAACCTGGACTAAGAGTTGAAGCCTTATGCCTTGGATCCTCCAGAGACAAATGGACCTCCTCCTGTCCATTTCTTCTATGGAGCGAATAACTTCGCAGTTAACGGTTCGACTATGATCGGGCTCAACCAAAATTTCTATTTAGGGAGACCAGGTTCGCGTCCTCATACTCAGATGTAACCAATCAACTTAAAAGATGTACCAGTGCTTTCTATCCTCGACGAGAAAAGGGCCGCTGGGGCAGAGGTAGACTCCTCCGCTCGCGATCCCCCTCCTCGATGCCACCCAGAGACTCGCAAAGACCTCAGGGAGAGAATCATGTCTTGGCTTATAAATGCGGTGGGGCGAGATTGGAATATGCTGTGGCTCATGGGCCCCGCTGGTGTGGGCAAATCAGCAGTTGCACAGACCATTGCGGAGGACTGTCAAGAGACCGGGCGTCTCGGTGCTTCATTCTTCTTCTCGAAGCTCAACGATTTTATCGACCCTAGCACCGTCATTCCAACATTGGCTTATCGCCTTGCTGCCAACCACGCCGAGTACAGGAATGCGATTACGCAGATTATTGCTGACGATCGCTCGATTCTGGACAAGACATTGCGTGTTCAGTTCAAAAAGCTCATTACGGAACCGTTCCGTTCGCTCATGATGCAGAACCCGCTCATCGCTCAGGAACCACTTCTAATTGTATTAGATGGCCTGGACGAGTGTGAGGGTGAAAAAGCACAATGCGAGTTCATCGACCTCATTGGCGAATACGTTCGTTTGACAAACCCATCACCTCTGCTATGGATGATCTGTAGTCGCCCGGAATGGCACCTCAAGCGCATATCATCCAGGGCCGGTTTTTATGTGAATTGCAGGCACGAAGAGCTGACGGTTGATGCCGCTACCGACAAGAAGGATGTCTACTGCGCTCTCAAGGACGGCTTCAATAAGATCCGTGACGAGTTTTTTTGGGACCTTCACGGGGTTGAGGCAGAAAAATCATGGCCGACGGAGGTGCAATTGCAACGCCTAGCGGATGCGTCAGGTGGACTATTCGTCGTCATCTCAACTCTCCTGGGGTTTGTTGGTGACCCGATGGTCAGGGATCCAGACAGGCAGTTGAGGATTTGTCTATCGTTTCTAGGGGATGCTCGCACCCCAAATGCAGCCAATCCGCTGCATGGGCTAGATCTCCTGTATCGTCGAATCATGTCGGCCATTCCTGCAGATGACCTACCAGTCACAAAACTTATTCTTGCGTCCTGCCTTTTTTTCCCCCAACCTCGAAACACTCTCCCAAGTGCCCAATTTCTTGCGAATCTCCTTGGCCTAGATCAGCCCACCTTTTATCGGGCCCTTCGCAAACTACATTCCGTGCTCAAGGTACCCCCTTCCGAGTTGGCACATGAAAAACCTTTGGCGTTCGTCCATGCATCATACGGTGACTTCCTTCGAGACTCGAAACGATCGGGAAAGTTTGCTCTCGATGAGGCACAAGCAAAATGTGACATTGCTGTTTGTTGTGTCCGGTTCTATAATCGCTATATTCAACGAAATTGCCGGCTGTCAAGTAGGTCTCATTCTTTCTTCCTTCGAGGGACACATGAATCGTTCTGGGGCAGGTTGCTGGCTCGCCCCACCACCGTTCCCCGAGCGGCAGTGGGCTCAAGAATGCACAGGGGTGGACATTGACCCATTCAAAGTCGCGCAACACTGTTGGAACGCTTGTTGTCAAGTTGTAGGTGAAGCAGAAAGAGCGGTTGTCACGGAAGAGCTTTGCACATTCAATTTCTGTCACCTTGATTCCATAAGGCGGTCGGACGAGTTTACGAAATTTGTGCAGTGGGTAGGTCGGGGGTCGGTAAGTTGTCGGCTGTATACGGATCTCCTAGCACTGATTCTACTTACAGTGTCATCTCCAGAGCCCCGCCCTACTTCGGGCTACACCGCCAGCTTCCGAAGTAGAATCCAGTATCCTCAACACATGCCGCAGTTTGGGACATGACTCTTTTCGGTGGTGTGTTCAGCCGCCCTTTATGGCTGAATATAAATTCGGCTCTTTGCATCGCCCTAAGCATGATCCTTTATACTATGTAGGGTGGACACTCGCAACACGAGTCACAACAAAACCAGCAGGTGCATTTTGGCTTGGGCATGGTGAAAGAGTTGTGGTGGTTGTGGTATGGGATGTGCACCCAAAAGATACACTCCCCTCTATATTGAGGTCAGCTCCGAAGCGGATGAGGCATGGTACAGTCATGGACAATCGAACTCAACGACCGTATCTCAAGATCGGCTCGTTGAATGTCCGAGACTCTCCGGCAGATCATTTCCCGACTCTGCGAAGCATGAGGTGGGTTCTGTCGGAATCCAAGCGCACATCGAGACGCGAGCTCGGGGGACGACGAGATGATGTAGCCAATGGACAATGATGCTTAGTAGTCTAATATGCAACAATTCAGTAGATACATGCTAGCCTCCTTTAATCCCTATTATTCTCCCATGGACCATTATATATATACATTAATATGCTGTACACTCTCCTCAGCCTCATACCACTTAGGAGAGACTGAGGTGAGTTATCATAACTAGTTTATATGGACCTTATTCATATCTCTACTAGTTATTTCTACAGGTACATAATACATAGAGCCTCATACTGCTTATGAGAGACTGAGTTATTTCTATGAGTTATGGACCTTGCCCTTTGCTGGAATACACACAAGTTAATCTGTCACCTGCTGCAATGTCCACTTCTGTGAATGATGTATTGCCTGCCACTGTACCTATGCTTGAACAGTCAGGAGTGAACTGGGTGATGTTCTAGTTGTGCTTCCAGATGGCTGTCCAAAGCCAATTGTTATGAGTTATGGCATCAAGGTGCATCATCACCTGCCCTGCTGCTTGCAAACAGCCTGTGTAGCAGCAGCTTTCCCTGTCAGCTAATCCAGTATGCACTCATAAACCACCAGGAGTGGTTGATGAAACACCTGACAACATCAACTGGGCATGAGTCAAATGCCTCATATGCAGCTTTCTTTGCATTCTCAAGGGTCTTTGGAGCCTGTTGGTAGCAATACTTTGCCCATTCCCAGTACCAGTAGGCAGATCTTGTTAGAACAAATCACAAATATATTTGAGATCTCACCATCTCAATCAAGTTCAATTCATAGTGAAATTTCAGTAAAAAGGTGCATTTATGACCTGCATTATCAATGGCCTTTTCAAGCATTGATCCCTGATTTGTGAAATCACCCTGCTTACTGAGTAATCACACTATGCAACAGTTGGTATTGTCCCAGCTGAAGGCAGAGATGGATCACAGGGCAGTGTGGACTGGTTTCTGAGCCCAACAAGGTTTCATTTGACCTTCTTTTTCAGTAACATGAGGTGGATATGAGTGGTAAGGTACTCATATCAATCTACCTCTCCTATTCAAGGCACTGTTTCTCTATCTGGTTCTGGTGTATGATTTTGGTCATGTCTTAACTTAGACAATGTCATCAGGATCCTAATTCTAACTCATGTATGTGTTGAAGGAACTAAATGAGCCTGTATTTGGGAGGCAAAAGAGCAAAATATACATATTCTAAAATATGGTATTTAACTATAATCTGAGTGCCAATGCATGGCCAATGCACAGTGCACTTGTGCCTTGACACACTTTGACATTTCAAGATTGTCCAAAGATGGAATTAATGTGTAATTCCAACAGTATGTAGGTTATAGAGTTCAATATTTGCATTTTAATACCAGTAGTTTTTATTCACAGCAGTTCAAGTAGGGGGTATAGCTCAGAGAAGCAGTGTGATGTCAGATCTTTGTTGCCTAGCAAACAGGGTGTCACCCATGTCACCCACATTGCATTGCAAATGAAAAGTGTGTTATTAGCCTACTAACACATAACAGGCATTACAGAGAGCCACATTCACCCTCACTATGGTCCTATCACTGCCGAGGCCACAATACCTTTACCAATATATTCTAGGCCCTTCCACCTGGATATCACTGCCCCAGGCTGAGATGTAGGGAGCAACTCAACCATATGTTTCTGTAGTCTAGACCAAGAGCCAAAGTCTTATGACCTTTTTTCCTCCAGAGACAAATGGACTTCTTCCCATGAGTTGCTCTATGGAGCACAAAACTTCGCAATTAACAGTTCAATTATGATTGGCCTCAATTAAAATTTCTATTCGGAAAGACCAGGTTTGAGTCCTCGCACTCGGGTGCAAACGGTCAATTTAAAAGATGTGCCAGTGCTCTCTATCCTCGACGAGAAAAATGCGCCTTAGAATGTCAAATGGACCCACCGCGGGGACATCCAAGTTTTGATGTGAGATCACCGCCCGATCACTTTCCAGAACGGACATGGCTTACATAAGGTGCATTGGGTGAATCGTACTCAGTACGGGACTAGCTCCCCGAGTCTATCCCATCCTTCATTGATCATCCTTCACTCATTATGCGGCTGCCAGCGAAAATGAGGTATCCCCCCGTGACATCGAATGAAACAATCAATGACAATGTGCCAGGCGATAGTGAACACGCGAGCGGTAGGTGTTAACTGGAAGCTGTGACCGTTGGTACTTCGCTGATGCAGTGAGCATACAACAGGCAGCCGAGAATCGATTGCGTCCCCCCCAGGCAACCTTTTCTCTGGTTCTCATAACTTCACAATTCAAGACTCGCAAATAAATGGTCAACTTATCCAGACTTTCTATTCTGGCAGAACAGGTATGACTCTCCTTTCCTAACATAAAGACCAACTCATCAGCTACCCATACCATAGTTCTCCACATCCTCGACCATAGTAGAGTCCGCGGGGCAGAAGCCGACTCCTCTGCCCGCTATCCCCCACCCCGGTGCCATCCAGAAACTCGCAAAAAACTCAGGGAACGGATTATCACTTGGATCATGAACCCCCAACGACATTGGAATCTGTTGTGGCTCTTTGGTCCTGCTGGTGTAGGAAAGTCAGCAGTCGCGCAGACTATTGCAGACCATTGTCAAGATAGTGCTCGACTCGGCGCTGCCTACTTCTTCTCGAGACTTAATAACCGCGATAATCCTCACGGCCTCATTCCAACACTTGCTTACCAACTCGCTGTCCGACATTCCGAGTACAAGAACTTGATCACCCAGCTCATTTTTGATGATCCATCAATACTGGACAAAACCCTGCGCATTCAATTCAGGAAGCTTATTGTCGAGCCTTTCGCGGTCCTCAGTGCCCAAAATCCGCTCTCTGTCGAGCGACCTTTGTTAATCATAGTGGACGGATTAGACGAATGCAACGACGAAGCGGCTCAATGCGAGCTGCTTGCTCTCATCGCCGAACACGTCCGGGGAGGGAAACCGTCCCCGCTCTTATGGATGGTGTGTAGTCGTCCAGAGTGGCACCTTAAGCGTGCCTTCTCGCAGTCAGACTTCCGTGTCGACTGTAGACGCGAGGAATTATCCACTCACACTACCGCCGATAAGAATGACGTGTATCGTGTACTGAAGGAAGGTTTTGAAGATATCCGCAAGGACTTCTACTGGGAAATCGGAGGAATCGATGCGAAAAAGCAGTGGCCATCTGAAACGTAATTACAACAGATTGCGCGTGCTTCGGGTGGATTGTTCATTCTCGTCTGCACTATCCTCAAATTTGTTGGTGATAAACAATACGGAGATCCTGACGCTCAACTGCACACTTGCCTGTCATTCCTAGGAAACAGCCATGCTCCATGTTTACCAAACCCGCTACAAGGTCTCGATTTCACCTACCTGCAGATTCTATCTGGTATTCCTTCACACATACTGCCGATAACAAAGCGGATCCTCGCATTTTGTGTCTTTTATTCTTCCAAATCGAGCGTGCTTTGTGCACGAGATGTAGCAAATTTTCTCCGCCTTGATCAGGTCACGTTCTATCGGGCTCTTCAAAGACTCCACTCAGTGCTCGACGTTCCTCGTTCCGAGGCAGCCCACACAACCTCCTTGAAGTTCTTTCACGCGTCATTCAGTGATTTCCTTCAGAACCCGAACCGGTCTAGGGCTTTTGCTATCGACCAAACACAAGCTCGGTATGACATTGCCGTGTCTTGTATTCAGTGGTACAACCAGTGGATTCAGTCGCAATGTACACTAAAAAGTGCGCCGTATTTTCTGCATATGCGATGTCGGGTTTGTAACCCGTAGAATAGGCAATACCTCCTGCTACGACAGGACATTAGAGCCGTCTTGGATCCCAGAACCTACAGAAGCGGGTTCGCGAGACGTACTTTCCTCCATTGGATCCTTCGTTGAAGAGGAATACTGGAAAGCTTGCTGTCGCGTTGATGATACAGGCAGATCAAGAGTCCTTGACGAACTTTCCTCGTTCAACTTCTGCCACATCTTCAGTGTTCAGGAGAGTACTGAATTCCATCGTTTTGTCACCTGGATGGGCAGGGATGCATCGGTAAATCTCCTGTTG
This sequence comes from Podaxis sp. C-F-92630, assembly GCA_018524945.1. Taxonomy (NCBI): domain Eukaryota; kingdom Fungi; phylum Basidiomycota; class Agaricomycetes; order Agaricales; family Agaricaceae; genus Podaxis; species Podaxis sp. C-F-92630. The sequence continues at coordinate 23,416 of JAEUWS010000947.1, forward strand.
TTTCACTGTAAGCATCAGCAGCTGATCTTCCTGTAAGTCACGTTTAATCCGAACGAGTCCTACGTTCGATGTGGATCATGACATCCTAAGAGATTATCAAGCAGCGAATTTGCTCTTGGGGAAGAGACGACAAACACTGTCACCTAATCGGAACGTTCCAACAGCATACGAGTATTATTTCACCTCTTTACACCACACCAAACGCTGTCCCCCGGTGGAAGGTAATACTAGGCACACGTCTTCTATGTCTGCTCTTAAACGTCCCACGAGTTACTGGAGACAGATCGAGAAGATGTATTGGATAGGAAATCAAGATCGGACGGCACTGGTTACCGTGATGGCGACCAGAAGATGGAAGAATGCGCCACTGAGCAGCTTATGTCCCGCTGAGGCACAAGAACGACGACGACATGCTTGAGCACCACACACTGGGCGGTTATGGGTATGAATGTGTTAATGAAGCCGGGGATGGGGGATGGAAGTTTTACGCGTGGAGTGGAAGGCGAAACAGGCAAAGAGTCGAATCCTGTAGCAATATCATGATAATTGGTTAGAATTACGATCGCTAAAATAGTGTCTCATTTCAAGGACGGTTCACTGCACCAGTTATAAAGTTGATCTTAGCTCTTAGTATGTCACGCAATTGTTAGAGTAGGCGTTATGTCGTATGACAGTAGCGTCCCGATTCGATGGCAATATGATTTATTGATCATGGCGGGTCATACAAAGTTCGTTACCTTACGGTGAGCGAGAGATATGTAGCTATACAGGCAATATACACAAGCATATTATCAGGCGGGAAACAGAAGACAGCAAAAGACAGTTAAGCTATGCAGATACAATAACCAAGCCGATTCGGTTTCCAAATGTGTAGTTAATAAATAAATCAATGCAAAGTCATCGTCTTTCAAAACAAGAACAAGAAATGAAAAGATAAGTAAGATGAAGATGGCCAAGCACCAAGGCGGGACTTATGCGTTTCCTGCTTGATACTTCTTGATTAGATCGCGTAACTTGGCTTGGCCAAACGCTGCATCGCGCGGGGGAGGGCGCTTGCCGTTCTCGCCACCGGCAGCAACAGTCGCGTTGGTTTTAACGTTTCCACTAGACCCGCCACCGACGCCTTTGACACCACTATCCATAGCGTCAACCCGAGCTGAAGCCACACCTCCCCTGCCTTTCGCCGCAAGCTTCAGACCGGTATCTAGATCAGCGCCCTCCTCGCCAATCCCACCAAGCCCTGGCCTCTTTCTTGCAACTTCTTTCGAGTTCATACCATTGGAATCACCATTGTGAGTATGGCCGCCGGTACTGTCTTTATAATCCCCCTTGCCGATTCCTGGCAATCCCACAGCAACGGTCACGGTCTTACTCGCACTACTCCCGATAGGTCTCGCCAGCGATGCCGTGGATGATAGAGTCGGAGTAGCAAATGACGAGGACACCGTAGCGGGTACTGAGGGCGATTTTGTCATCGCCACAGCGATGGGTGCGCTCTTCATGTTTAAGTTTTTGGTCGAACCCTGTACCGACGTTGGTGGCAGGCCAGGACGTCTGGGTTGAGTTTGGTTGGTAGTTGACTTGGGCATTGTCGGTGTGGGTGCGGGTGCCTTTGGGTTTGAGACAGGTGTGGGTGTCTTGGCTTGGGGGGCATTTAACGTAGCTGTGGTGGTATTCGGCGAAGGGGAGGTTGCAGTAGTAGGTTTCCTGGGAGGAAGTGGAGGTCTTGGATCCTTTGCGTTGAACACTGTCGCAGATTGTGACACCGGTCTAGTAGGGGTGGGTACACGTTTTCCTTCCGGGTTCAACGTATTACTCGTTGATATGGCTGCCTTGCCCTTCACCGGCACGCCCTTCTTCCATCCTACCCCACGCTCAGGAGGCTTTGCACCAGCATTGGGAGTATTGCCAGTACTAGCGGCAGCATTTCCGGCAGCAACAGAAGCCCATAACGACGCGACCTGTGTAACCTTTCCGCCCCTCCCGCCCCTGGCAGACCGTATATCATATTTCACCTCTGGCTCCTGACGGGGTGGGGGCGGGAAGACTGGCAACCGAGGGTTTCCCACTCCGGCGATGCGTGCACGGGTGGGACCAGCATTAACAGCATTTGCATATGACTTCGGGCTCTCCCTTGCTTTTGCGTTGGCGCCTGCAGCCAAAGGCGGTTGGGGCACTGGTGATGCCCGTCCGATAACTGTATGGGGTCCAGGTTCTGGCCTAGGAGACTCCGCGATCGACTTGTCCATACCCAAAGCGGCAGCACCGACGGATGTCGAAGGCGGCGAGACCCTTCGATCAGTTCTAATCGTCTGCGCCTTCGGTGGAATGGGCGCCATGAATGGATACTGCATCTTCTTTTCCCCATCTTTATCTTTCACCTCCTTCAATTGCGCAGCAGGTGCCGGCGAATTCGGTGAAGTCGAGGTCGGTCGAGTGGGTGTGGGTGGAGGTAAGCCCTCGGACCAGATATCCATCACCTTTCTCGCTTCTTTCACCACCGTCATCTCCCTCCCAATACCGCTAACAGCACCAACCCTCCGTATCATGGAGCGTGTCATGGACTTGGTGATTGAATCCCGTTGTGCTTGCATCGTTCCAATCGGCATGAACCCTGAGGATCGTGGATTCGGGGACGCCGCAGCTGATGACGGAATTGGTGATTCGGGCTCTCGTTCAGTGTGTTTTGGTTCAGGTATAGGCGCAGGTGCTGGTATAGGTGGTGGAGACCACGAACGAGAACGAGAACCTACGCGAGTGCGCGACCAGGCACGGTCTCTTCTCCCTCTGCTCTCCTTTCTGCTCTCCCGATCTTCTTCCTCATCCTGATCTCGCCCTACAGCAACACCTTCATCGTCTAAGTTCAGATCAAGAGGTTTAACCACACTCGGACTTGGCGGGATGATCTCTTCCTGCGGGGGCACATCTGGATCAATGTTGCCCAGCCAGGCCGCCACTCTCCCTCTCGCCTGTGCCGATTTCTTCGATTTGTCTGCCGCCACCGCCGCTTTTCTCTTTGGCGTCGAGTTAACGGTGATCGGTCTCGAGCTCGCGCCGTTGTGTATGACGGTTGGAGCAACGTGATGGGCGGGAGTAGGCTCGATTCCGGCGCGTTCTCGTCTGTGGGTGTAATTGTGGGTCTGGAAATAGCTCTCAACGCCAACGACACTCTTCCCAGCTCGATGAGTCTTTCCACCATCAACTGATTCTTGTTCCTGCTCCTCATCCTCCCTTTCTCTCTCCTTCTCCCTCCCCTTCTGTCCCTCACGACCATCCGCGTCTTCGCTGACGCTACTCTGATCCAACGTTAAACTCGAAATGGCGCTCTCATCATTCACATCTTGCAACTTCTCCGAGCTCACACTCGTACTCCCACCAGTCCCATGCCCGCTCGCCTCGGGGTTGGGTGTAGTAGATGTGCTCACGCTTGTCATGCTCGTCGGCACACCACCACCACCATCCTTCTCCTTTACAGCAACCGTACCCCCACCTGCAGAATTTAGGATATCCCTCACATCAGGCCTCTTCTCCTGGTCGACCTTTCGCGTCCCGACCTGCGCCATCAACCTCCTCTCTAAGGCATCCAGCCCACTTTCCCCTACGCCTCCACGATCAGAAGCACCGCCAACACCTCTGTCAAGTCGAGGTGGACGTTTGTACGCGACGAGTGTGGGTGTTGGTGGAGTCTGATAGTTCTCTGCGGGTTGTGGGAGGGATAGTGCATTTCCCGTACTCGCCCCAGAAACAGCATTGGTGGTGGTGGCATTAGCGACGCCGTTTGTGTCAGCGCTGATATTGACGGTGGGAGACGTTGGGATCGGGTGAGTGCTCACAACAGGAGAGGAAGCGAACAATGATTCAAGGGGTGTGGAACCGCTCACACCATTCCCATCCGCCTTGTCACCGACCAGGTGCCGTGGTTTAGTCAACGGAGGCGGAACAGGCAACGTCTTATTGACATCCACATCCTCCGGTGAAAGCGAGAGCCGTTGTCCTGGTGCTGGTGGGGGTCCATCCTTCCCCTTCCTATCTTTGCCTCTCCTCCCAAGAGGTCCCTGCAGAACCTCAACCTCATTCCCAGAATCGTCCAATCTTGCAGCCATCTTCTCCAATTCCACAACGCTCTCACTCTTCACCATGGTCTTCCCATCCAACTTTGTGAAACTCTGTTTATGTCGTATCTGCGGTCTAGGTGAATGCAAGATCGCACCAGTCCCTGCTCCCATACCAGCAACATCGACCTGTCCTACAGGAGCCACGGGCGTACCATCACCGGGCTGGGCGTCAAGACTTGGCCTAGAAGCGCCACCGCCAACACCAGGGATTGCAGAAGCCGTAGGATACCCAAATCGATGAGCAACAGGAGATACGCTCCGCCCACGTCCCGTAGCAACTGAGGTTTGTCTCAAATGCCTCGAAATTCTCGAGGCTACATCGCCCTTTCCCTCCTCTCTTTCTCCCTCTATCCATTGGGAAGGCAAGAGGTCGGTGTTGGCTTGTGGCGATGTGTATTGTTGTTGTCGGTGGTGGTGGTGGTAGTGGTGCGGAGCGGTAGGAGACTGAGGCGACGTGGGTGAAGAGGCGTGATTGGGATTGTGGTTGTGGCGGGGATACTGTCGACGCGGTGGTGTGGATTGTTGGTGTTGGTGTGGAACAGGTAAAGGCAAGAGGCGCCCATACGGCGCGACAGGGGAAATGGGTAACCCTGAAATCGGGGGCTCATACGCGTTTGTATGCGCATGTGAAGGTGACGTTGTGAGCGGCCCGGCACTAGAGGGTCGCGGCGGTAAGTGCTGTGGCGGGGTGGGAAGGTTGAAGTGGGTATATGCTGTTTCTTGCTGTGGGTAAGGGTATGACTGTGGTTGGTGAACATAATGCCCTTGTCCGTGATCAGGGTAATATTGTTGGTATGGTACGTGCTGAGGAGGTGGTATCCACACTTGTTGCGTCTGATGGTCAATATAGGGTTGTTGTATATGCGTAGCTGGAGCTACCACATGGGGAGCCGCGGTGTATTGGGGATATACCATCCCTTCTGGCACTGCGTGTGTTCGGGGTTGGGCTGGCGGTGGCAGTTGAGGAGTCTCGGGCAAAGCGTCAGGATGGACAATTGTCACTGGTATATCGAGCACTATGTCCTTACTGTTACTCGTTCAGCAAACAAAGTTTATGAACCAAGGCACAGAACCAACGAACCTGCCTAGACCCATACCCATGCTAACTTTCACTTCCACACTCGCCTGCACACAAAATAGTGCCTCACTCATATTACGCTGTTCATCGTCCCCATCACCTTCATACGTCCCACCCTTAACACTCCTCGCATTCGCTGGGACGTCAAACACCAGATGCGCTACACCCTCACCACCGGGTGGGAGTATGTATTCCGGGCCTTTATAAGGCACGGTTAAAATCGTATCTGATATCTGCAATGGCTTCGCAGCATTGGTATTGCTAGTCGAAGCGGGAAGGAGAAGCGTGCGGTGTAGCGATAGTGTTAATCCCGAATTCTAAGCGATGCTCTTAGTGATAAAGTACTCAGTGTCGCGGAACGGAACGCACCTTGCGATTCGAATGATTTTTCACCTGCAATTCAACACACGCACTCTCCCCAGCAACAAGGATACCCCCAATAATGCGGCCATGCATCCAAAACCTCCCACCCTCACCAACAACCACCACGCCTTCTTCCGCCTTCGCCTGTCCTCCCATCCCAAATAAATCCTCCTCAAAACTCTCCACAACACCAACTTCAGCCTTGTCCGTCACAAGCTGTCTTTCGTCTTTCCAAAAGACCCCAACACTCCCGCGGACCTCATACCTAACCTTAGCAAGCCCATTCGCAAAGTTTATCGACGCAGGTGACGTTGGAGGAAGTGGGATGCGAAAGAGGAACGTCGAATGCCCGCGTTTGGCTTTGTAGTAGCCTTCTGGGAGGGGAGGATCCCCTGGGAGTGGATGTGCGTGAACGGCGTTGGATGGTGGTAGATTTGGTCCTTGAAAGAGTCTCCTCGTGTGGAGGAACGTCATTCGGGCTGAGTGGTCTCGCGAAGTCAGCTCTGTACTTCAACGTCAGTGGGTCTAAAGACGTTATGTACAAGTAACGCAAGTACCCTGGAAGGCAAAGAGCTCGACCATGACGATGCCAATGCCCAACTTGTCCGACTTGCACTCAACCTCCATCTTGCCCGTAACGTGTCCTCCCGCAACAACGCTCTCTCCGGGTAGCGTAATAGTTACCTTGAGTTTCGAATGGCTCGTCGTGGCATTCATAGGCTCTGGCGCGGCGAGGGGCGCCATCGCGCTTTGTGGTAACAGTGCAAGGCAGAGACAAGATGAATTGGGAAACAACTGCCTTGTATAGTTAAACTACCCCTATCTTCTCCCTTCAGTCATGCAACCTGGCGGCTCCTCACCTCTTGCCATGGTTGCAGCTTCGCAATCTCATGCACTTGGAATCCATGGGTCCCTGACAGTTACCACTACTCTCCACCACCTAAATGCAGGATACCATTTTGCAGGACCAGAGCAGTGGTGCTCCCCCATGTGAATGGTTGAGCCAGTCGAGGATGAAATCTTTATCGACTTCACGGATGTATTTGTTCCCTTTCAATCGGAGAACTGTGAGATCCGCTACATGGCAGGCAAGCCGTATATTGCCTGCCGGAATGTAGACTGGACTGGGTCACACAGAGCTGAGTGCAATGGTAGCTAAACTAGGCAGAATGAAGGGTGGTATCACACCTGGAGTAATTGGACTGAGGCCCAGTGAATATGTCTCACACTACACAATCAACAAAGATTTATAAGAAATCAAGCATACTTGCTCACAGATGCAAAGGTAAGGCCAAAGGACAAGGAGGGGAAGGGATGAAGTCATAGAGGGAATCACCTTGGTCAAGTGTGACCACCTTCAAGGTATTTGAGTATATGGGTGTTGGATGGTGTATGAAGAGATATACTTTTATTCTAATTCACATTCTCTTTGTCACTGATGCCTAAACCCACCACTGTACAAGTGGCTTTCACAATGAACAGATATCATTATTAACATGTCAGTTAGAGAGGTCTTGTTAATGGCAGTCCTTGTCACTGGTCGCCCAGCACTGCTGGGGGGCAGCTATCTTACTAGACAGTTTGGAAG